>OZ038508.1:81427950-81462950 GCA_964036315.1 Acanthosepion esculentum | reverse complement strand
ATATATATATATATATATATATATATATATATATATATATATATATATATATATATATATATATATATATATGAATTCCCAAGAGGATAGAATCCAGGTAGAACTCTCAATGTGCAGGACAGAGTAAGATTATAATATAAAAGGCTCAAACACTAATATTCCCTGGTTATAATTTATTACATTGGAATCGTAACCACGATCCAATTCATCAGACCTACAAATTGAATTTTTGAATTTGTAGGTCTGATGAATTGGATCGTGGTTACGATTCCGATGTAATAAATTATAACCATGGAATATTAGTGCTTGAGCCTTTTATATATATATATATATATATATATATATATATATATATATATATATATATATATATGTGTGTGTGTGTGTGTGTGTGTGTGTGTAATTTGGCAACAACTTTTCTTTTAAACATGTTGTGTTGAATGTTAAAGACAACATCGTCTTGCATATTTTCTTTTGAATTTTCTCATATTTTCTAATGAGACTTTTTATTTGAAAATGATATCGAAATAAAAATAAAATAAAAACCTAGTACCCTGAAGATGAACAATGATGTTCGAAAGTACTAGGTTATCGTACGGACAATTTTTATTTCGATATCATTTTCAAATAAAAAGTCTCATTATAAAAGTGTAAAACATGTTTAATATATATATATATATATATATATATATATATATATATATATATATATATATATTATAATTTTATCATATAGACAAAACCATTTTATTCACGACAAAGATGCAACTTGGTTTCAGTGCATTTTAACTGCACATCTACGGGTGAGGGTTGGAAATGGTTATGAACGATCCTGTTTTTAGGCAAGCCCGGATGTAAAACGTCACTTCCTTTTTCCATTTTATCGCTCTACTACATGTATTGAGCTCTCTTTTGAATGAATGCTGCGAACGTTAGAATTTGTATAATTTATAGATTACTTTCGTTCCCACCGCATCGGATATATATATATATATATATATATATATATATATATATATATATATATGTGTGTGTGTGTGTGTGTGTGTGTGTGTAATTCTTTATATATATTATTTATATATTATACGTATATGCGCGGTATTTATTGGAAAGCATCCAATATTAGTGATAAAGCTAGCATATTTAGTTGGATTCATATGAGTTTGTGACCCTGGGTTTCACGCTATTTGCGATCGTCAAACTGATTAATTTTAAAAATTGTGGGCTTATATATGGTTGCGTATATCGCTGTTGTATGGTAGTGGGCGGAAAATTGTCGTCGGGAAGGCAACTCATTCATACGCAGACATCCATACACACACTTTTGCATTGGAACTCACATAACCATAAACATATATGAATAGTATGGGACTGATGCGTATATATGCATCCATGTGTCAATGCGCACATACGTACGCAATTGGTCGCTGTATACAATATTGTATTGTTTGGCGAACGTCTTTCGTCAGTCAGAGTGTCAACGCACAGATCGTTCAACTCATTTTTCTCGCACGCATATATAAAGGTGACTCTCTCTCCAAGTGTTTAAGAGTAGTGATGAATAAGAAAACTTGGAGTTAAAGAGAAATATCTGAGACATCCGGAAAGGGGCATGGCACGTCGAACTAGAACAATGTACTCCGGTGGACGGAATAAAGGGTTCGATTCGAAAGTCGAATCACCTGAAGAAAGCCGGAGCGTACAACGGTCGAAACGTTGTGAATCATATGAGAAATTATGTAAAAGACTTAATCAAATCACCTTGTCCGTAATATTTAATGAAGCTTGCCGAAAAGAAAGATTCCTACATATATATATCGACCATGCTAACCAGACGCTCATCTGTGGCTGAACGGTTAAGGCACATCACGCGAAATGATGGTTCCGTATAGGATACAGGTTCGATTCCTGTCGGAGAGCGAAAATTTTCTATGAAAAGGCCGGTAAATGTTATTTAATACTGTTTATTATAAAACAAAGCATTTGCTTAAATACTTGTATCTATAAAAAGAACGTTAAACATAATATAAATAAATGTCTTTAAATAAATTGTCGGACTATGTCCAATTCTAAAATATATGACGTCATTTGTTTACATTTGATACGCTAGAGCAGATATGAATAGAAGAGATTCATGGAAGATTTAAGTTTAAAGATAGTAAAATCGACCTTGCTAACCAGACGCTCATCTGTGGCCGAACGGTTAAGGCACATCACGCGAAATGATGGTTCCGTCTATGAAAATTTCTCGGACATTTAGGCCGGTAAATGTTATTTAATACTGTTTATTATAAAACAGAGCATTTGCTTAAATACTTGTATCTATAAAAAGAACGTTAAACATAATATAAATAAATGTCTTTAAATATATATATATATATATGGATAAAATAACTGAAAAAAAATTGGGTGTTTTTTTGCGAAAGTATTTATTTATATGTTTTTATATATATTTAGTATTTCAGACTACCTCGGTCCTTCCTCAGAAATTAATTGAATTACTGTATTACTGTATTTGGGAGTTAGTTTACAGCGTCCGTTGTTAGACGCGGACGTCACGTGATGTGGACTGCAACTGTGTTTGAATTTTTTAACGCAAATCTAACGATAGTATTTTAGACGTTGTTTAAAAAGGTTTTTTTTTAACTATATCTAAAGAAATTTTTTAACTATTGAAATATTTATACAGATTTAAAATACCCAAGTCTTTGTTTAACCCTAGTTTATATGTGTCTAATTTTAAAATCCAGTATTTCTCTTTTTTTCTTCGTGCGTATGTTGTATTAAAGCCTGAGTCTATCAATATACATTTACAGTTAATGAGTGTCCTGATTGATTAAAGTGTTCAGTTACGGGGGAATACGGATTGTTTTGACGTATATCTAGTTTGTGGTTGTTGAAACGAGATCTAAAATTAGCTGCAGATTCGCCAATATATCCACTGTTAGGACATATTGTGCAGAATAGGTAGTAAATTATATTATGGCTATCACAGGTGAGGCGAGGTGGATGTATTTTGATTTTGGAATTGGGTACAGAAAATTCACTATCTGTGATTAGCTGTTTGCAGACTAGACAACGAGTTTTATTACATTTATAATTTCCTGTTTGGTTTGTCCATATATTATATACATATCAAGAAAGTATACGTGGCTTCTCATTATGCTATATATATATATATATATATATATATATATATATATATATATATAACTATCAGTTTCATGTGCTTGCACACAATCTTCAGACATTTTCATGTGCAAACACATGAAACTTATAGTAGTAGCCAGTGTCTATATATATATATATATATATATATATATATATATATATATATATATATATATATATATATGCTGGTGGATGCTACACTGCCAGTGGAGATCGTTGTGTCTGGTCTGAGACCAGATCTGGTCTTAATTGATTTCGAGAAGCAACATGTCTTGCTTGGCGAACTGACAGTAGCATGGGAAGAAGGGAATGAGGAGGCCCATGAAAGAAAGTTGCTTCGTTATGAGGAACTGGTGGCTGAAGTCCGTGAGAGAGGATATAGCTGCACTCTGGTGCCACTTGAGGTTGGCTGTAGAGGATTTCCTGCTGCCTCTTTAACGAGATTCCTCAAGTGTGCTGGAATCCCAAAGCCGGAGAAGGTGATAAAGACTTGTGGTGAAAAAGCGGTGGAAGGAAGTGTATGGATTACCCAAAAATTCTTATCGAGTCGCACGTAATTAACATATACCGGTTGCAACGTAACATCATCCAGCTGTTGCGGGCCCACCATGTGGAAAGGTACTGAGCTTAATGGGCCGAAACCTTGCTGAAGCACGGCGCCCAGTTGAAGATTGCACCTGGTCTGCAGCACTTGATGTGTATTTGTGTTCTATACATACACACACACACACACATATATATATATATATATATATATATATATATATATATATATATGAAGAAATATAGTCTTAAAGTGTGCTATATTTATGGGATAAAGTGCTCAATATCAGAGATAGTGCGTGTGTAAATATAAAAGTGAACATAGAAGTAAACACTTAGAGGCTAGATGCAATCATCGTGGTCCGATGATTGCATCTAGCATGAAACAGACTGTCGCCTCTAAGTTTTTTTTGTTTTTTTTTAAGCTTATCACCCCAAGCAAGGCTGGAGGCCACTAGCAAGCAAGGGGTTACAGAAGGTTTGGCGGAAGAGCCGATAGGAGTGGTAAAGGAGAGGATGTGGAGAAAGATAGTGGATCGATCAAGGCAAGGGGGTTACAGAAGATTTGGAGCGAGAGCAGATAGGAATGAAAGGTGAAAAGATGTGGAGAAGGGAAGTGGATACATCAAGGCAACTGGAGATGTCGATTGACGTTACACTTAAATAGTTGTATTTGTCAGGGAAACAGGAATAAGGAAGGGAATTCCACAGGCGAGATGTGCGAGACATGAAGCTATTGGAATAGAAGAGACGTCTACATCTAACAGTTTCAACGGTGAAGGGGTGGGAACGGGATGCCAGCCTCGTAGGACGTTTAAATTCATGAGGCCTAGGAACCAGCGAAAGCAGCTCCTCGGAGCAATAACCGTGAAAGTATTTGTAAAAAAGACAGAGTGAGGCAAGGTCGCGTCTGTGAGAGAGCGACTGCAGACGAGATGACAGATCAGGGCCAATTACATTACATATCCGTCTCTGGATCTTATCAAGAACCCTGAGGCAATAAAAACAAATAAAGATAATCAACCCAAATAGATAAATTAAAACTGTTCCGACCAAAATAATAGTAAGAACAAACCACAACATCCCACCCCAAAATTCAACAAATAGATTTAATCAATGACAAATAAACAAATATATAAGATAAAAAATAAAAATGAAAATAAATAAAAACAAGCAAAACAATTTGACCCAAATAAATAAGCAAACAATCGACTTCCGGTAAATGACGGCCATAATAGACTACCAACAATAAGCTATATAAACAATTTTTTACTACGTTAACAAAAAACACCAATCAAAAAAAAATATATATATAAGATAAAAAATTAAAATAAAATAAAAAAAAAAAACAAACAAAAAAACAAGCAAAATAATTTGACATAAATAAACAAATAAGCGACTTCCGGTAAAAGTAACCGCCAAAATAGACTACCCGTAATGCACCACTGACCCTTATATATAAATAGCCGAGAAAAATAACAGCACTAGTTGCCTGACGATTGCACTAGCATGAAACAGACTGTCTCCTCTAAGTGCTGACTTCCATGTCCACTTTTATATTTATATATATATATATATATATATATATATATATATATATATATATATATATATATATATATATGTAAAGGTAATATGAAAAATATCATCTCGTTTTATGGATAATTGAATACTTTGATGCTTTAAAGAAAGTTAATTTTTTTAGATGATGACTCAATTTTCATCTGAGTAACCCGATTACGAGTCCCCTAACTCATGAGAGTCGTAGGGGCCTTAAGTGTATTGCAGCCGAGGTGTCCATTTCTACCCACCCTTGTCCAAGCTAGTCCGAGATCAAAATTTTCCTTCGCCCAGAATTGTTGTCAGTCAAGGCTATAGAGCATAGTCTGTTCTTCTATTTATGCAAAGCATTTGTGAGAAAAGATGGATTCCTCACTTTCCCAAGGGTATTTGCGCGCGAGTGAATGTAGTGAACTCTAGTGGAAATCGAACTCAGTTCTTCGCCTTCTTATTTCGAGTTGCTGTTCATTACATCATGGCGTATCAGACAATATATCAGTTTGTAACAAATGAGTTCTGGAACACATCCGTGATAGTCTGGGGTTAATATTTGGATAACGTTTCACCATTGGATGATGGAATAGTCGTCTGATAACAGCACGCGATGATGTCATTAAATGCACAGCATAGGATACTAAAAAACTATCTGACGATAATCAGTGTTGGTTAGTTAGCCAATGGTTGACGTAAAAAAATGGCGAAAAAATGGCTGGTCTTTATTGTATGGAAAAACTGTTTTCCCACTGAGCATTTTATGATGAAGATCATCATTATTAGTTCTGTTTCCGCTTCCGTCAGATTGTGAAATCTCATGAGTTATTTCCCGCCATTTTTTACGGTCTTGGGGAAGCTTATTTAGAGTCTGTCACTCATTAGTTGGTAAGAACAGAATTACTGTATCTGTTTTGATTTACACCTACTTCCTTTTCCAGGCCCTCAAGACAGAATTTAGCATACCTTTCATACGATCTCTTAATGTTTCCAAATAGTTTCAAGGATTTGCTACTGATAGTATTGAAGAGTGAAAGCGAATTGGTTACATTTCTCTGAGTGATGATTTTTCATATTTATTCATCTCCAGCCAGTTTGTGCATATCTGTATATCTATTTATCAAAGTATCTTGTTTTCTTCACGTTGATCTCAGTCTCTTTACAAATACATAACTGTGTAGATATATATGAACAAATAGATAGATAGATAGATAGATAATGAACAGACAGGCATAGATAAATAGATAGATAGATAGCAAACAGGCATAGATATCTATGCCTGTTTGCTATCTATCTATCTATCTATCTATCTATCTATCTATCTATCTATCTATCTATCTATGTATGTGTTGTGGAGCTGACCTCTTTTACACAAGATGGACTCGTCCAAAGTATACATATACTGACAGAGAGAATACCTGCAGGATGAGATACGTTGAGTCAGGGTGAGAGATTCGGAGACAGTACACAGGGTGTTTACAGAGGGTTATACGAGAGTCCAGCGAGAGAGATAATTACGGCTTCACTTACAAAGACTTGTACATATACTTTCTACTAACCCGCATTCCTGGACTACTAATCTTCCCTTCAAGTCTGTATTCTTACGTTTAATACACTTCTTTTTCTATCTCAATTACTGTTGTGGTAGGATCCACCTAATTTGCATAGTGGAGTACCGACTATATAAATATGGTTGGTACCGGGAAGACAGGAGAGGCGAATCAAGAGATTCAACTAGAGACTCTGCCCGACTGCGACTTAGTCAACACGGTCTTCCCAGGAATATACAAAAGACTATATGTAAATATTGTGTACACTTTCTTGTTTCAATACATTTTGTTCTAAGTACATTTTGTGTTACATTATTATTCCAAGCATTAGTCAAGTTTCAACAATTACTGGCGTTGTTTATTTATTTGTTCAGGATTCCATACCCGGGATCCACAACACTTTGCCTGTTTGCTATCTATCTATCTATCTATCTATCTATCTTATGTTGATCTCATTCTCTTTCAGAATACATAACTGTATAGATAAATATGAACGGATAAATAAATAAGCAGACATACAAATACGAACACTGAAAATGTCTGTTTTGTTTTTTTTCTAATTCGTTTTCCATCTAAAATCCCCTCAAGACACAATAAACTGAGCCCAAAGCTTAATCTTCCCATTCTTTGAAATAGTTTAAAATATTGTTGCGATTGCGAAGAGTGAAGACAAACTAGTTCCATTTCTAATAGTGGGCATAGTTTCGTCTAACACGGGGAAAAAAGCATTAACCTGAAAAATTCAGTCAATTGTCCAGTGGATTTAAGAGTTGGGTGGGTCGATAATTTGGATGACAGTGCAAGTGAGTTCAATCCCTCAAAGATGAGGACAATAGCCCGAATATAAATGGTGTAAATAAACATAGGTCAACTTTACGTTTGAGTCTATAGGTAAACATCGATCAGGTTTATACTTGAGTCGATTGACTGGGATTATACTCGACTCTACAGGTTGCGATGGATAAATTGTCATCTAAATTATGCAAAAATGAAAATAACACTGACGTCTCATTTTAACAGATATAGTTAGCAAAGTTACACGAAAATATCTTGAAATACTAAAGAATAAATGTATTCAATAAAATCGCCATTGGCTTCAACCACGACCTCCAGACGACTTCGGATTTTTTAAAAGAATGTATTGTGCGCTGTGATCAAATTCGAGCAATTTATCCACAATTTTGATCAAAGTACACAACCTCTTATTCGAATAGTGAAAACTATGAATAAAAATTGAACAGACATACTTGTCAGTTACTTCTATTCAAACATGTTTGAATAAATACTCGATACCTAAATATACCTTATATATATATATATATATATATATATATATATATATATATATATATATATATATATATCATAATGAGAAGCCACGTATACTTTCTTAATATGTATATATAATGAAAAAAACAACTGAAAAGTTGCAAATTAAAAAAAATTGAATGTTTTTTTGTGAAAGTATTTATTTATATATATATATATATATATATATATATATATATATATATATATATATATATATATATTTGATATTTCAGATCGGCCCCGATTTTTCATCAGAAATGGCTGTTATCAGAAGTTTATTTTCATTCAGTAGCGTCCGTCGCGAGACGCGGACGTAACGTGATATGGAATGCAACTGTGTTTGAATATTTCAAACGTAAATCTAACTGTAATAATATTTTAGATGTTGTTTGAAATTTTTTTAACTATATCTAACAAAAATGTTTTGTTTAACTATTGAAATATTTATAAAGATTTAAAATATTCAAGTCTTTATTTAACCCTAGTTTAAAGACTTGGGTATTTTAAATCTTTATAAATATTTCAATAGTTAAACAAAACATTTTTGTTAGATATAATTAAAAACATTTTTAAACAACATTTAAAATATTACTATTATTGAATTCAGAGTTTTTCATTCTCCTGGTCAGATTGCCACCCAAGGTTATAGAACCCGGTCTGTCCTGCTATTTACCCATAGCTGGTGGGAAGAAGAAAAGGATTCATACCTTTCCCAAGGGTATTAGCACGTATCCGACTGAAATAAGAACTCGGTTTTCCGATTCCTCAATCCGAGCCGCTATCCATTACTCCGCCGTGCCTCTCCCACTGCAATGGGGGTTTTCTAGGCCGCCCGTCATGAAGTGAATTGGGTACAGCTTTTGTCAAAGCGCTATCGAGTTTCTTATTAACCATAACATCTTATTTCGATATTCAGACACGAGCGAAGAAATAAAATGTGAAATGAAAGAAAACAGTGTTTGTCGACTAATAATGCAACATTTTTAATTAAAGTTGAATCAGACGTTGTTATGTCATAATGAACACGAAAGAAAATGCCAACTTGATGGAATGTTAAGTTATTGGTTTGTCATATCGCCTCAAGGAATACTGGCCATAATAATGAAACGATGACCTGACTCAGAGACACACGGAAACACCAAGACACACGGAAGCACCAAGACACACGGAAACACAGATACACGTAGAGAGACATTAAAATGTATACTTGATTAAATTAAAATCGTTGTCGTAATTCTGCATCATTATCGCTTCATCAGTCGGTTCTCGTCTCCTTTTAAAGCCACGCTTCTTAGATGTCAAATCGCTGCCATCTCTCAGTAAACTGGGGCCAAAAATTATATATTCCTATATATTCTCCGTAACCAATGTATACTTAGGCGGGAAGAATTAATCCGAACAAGTTATATCTAAACCGACAAGTTCTTACTATCTAATTTTTCTTGTATTTTTCGAATTTTCAAACGTCTCATGTCAGAACCAAAATTTTGGATAAACTTTTCTTTTAATCTATTTCACACCAAGCAAGGCAATAAAGTCACCAAGATACAAAAGGTGACTGGTTCTGGGAGAGTTAGAATCAGGAACATTTCTAAAGAAGCAAAAACAGAGCAAGAGTAATCAATCGATTGATAATCGATTAATATCGTATTTAAATTTTGACAGATTAAAATTGGCCTGAAAGCATGGAGCCAGAAAAGAGTTCCACAAGCGAGAAGTACAAGAAAAGAAGCTGTTAGCATAGAATTTACAGTTACATCTAGCCAGCTCAAAAAGTAGATTGGTGAGATTTTGTCTCCAGTCTGGTACAACGCTGTAATTCATAGAGTCTAGGCACCATAGCGAAGAGCAATATTTGCCCGGTCTCCCCACGAGGCAGGATGTAGCACAAGGCTGATTTTTATGTGGGTCGATCCGAGCTCGTAGTCTCGGGCTAAAATGCCCCCTAGACCCCGCATACACGGGGGCTCGGGTTTGTCAACCTCCCCAGACGAGCCTCGTCTGGGTTTCTCTCTTCCTGAAGACAAAGAGTTCGACAAGATCTAAGAGCTTCACGCGCGGCTAGATCTCGTTGTCGGCGAGCTCTATAGCGAAGAGCGATAAGTATTTCCGCTTCAAATACAGAAAATGTAGCACAAGGCCAAAATAGGGAATGGGGAAAAAGGACGGTCTTCCTCTTTCTTAACATTAAACTTAGTCAGCCACAGACACTGACCCAAACATACCGCAATATTCCTAACACCAAAACAACGAATTCTTACTTTTCTTCCTACATACACCATATTACAGCAATGTCTCTGTGAAAGTCCTAACTATCCCCCGTATGTACAATTCATTGTCTGTGGGGTGAGGGGAATAAAAGAACAATTGAAAAATTAGCCCCAATAAGTATTTACAATATGGAAACAAAACTCTTTACAAGAATTTAAACAAAATAATATTATAATAATACCCACCCTACAGTATCTAAATGTGGTAAAACATCAGGTAACTGGACTAAATTAATGCAGGACTTTAATAATATAAAATAATCATTCATCCCAATCATTTAGAAACAACAACAAATACGAAAATCACATTCGAAACAAAAGGTGCCCGCATCTACCAGAGAACTGACATCACTGACCACCTAACGAGGGAGGGGATAGGAAATTAAACCAAAGAAATAAATAGGCCAATGTACATACATCCCCTAGGTATGTTAACTGGAATGAGCAATATTTATTGTTTAATACCGAAATGTGGCACAAGGCCGAAGGGGTGATTGGAGAAAGGATGGTTTTCTTCTGTCTTACCTATAAATTAGCTAGCCGCAAACACTGACCCAATCATACGAACAATATTCCTTACACCAAAACAACACATTCATACGTACCTTTCTTACTACATTCACCATAATACCTCATTGTCTCTATGAAAATGCTAACTAGTCCCCATATTTACAATTCATTGTCTGTGGGGGGAGGGGAATAAAACAACAATTCTAAAAACTAGCGCCAATGAGTACTTACAAATATGAATACAAAACTATTTACAAGAAACTAAAGAAAGTAATATTAGTAATAACCCCCCTCCCCACAATCACTAAATGTGGCAGAAATACCAGTTTACTGCGGGACTATAATAGTATAAAACATTCATTTATCCCAAGCACACACGCTGACATGCACTCATTCAAACACAACAACAAATACGAAAAACATTCACGCGAAACGAAAGGTGCCCCGCATCCATCAGTGAACTGACATCACTGACCAACTAACGAGGGAGGGGGCATTAAACTTAAAGAAAAATAGGGACAGAAATGAAAGGGGCCAATGAGCATACATACCCTAGCGAAGTTAACTTGAAAGAAAAAGAAACTAAAACATAAAAAAGTACCTAACCTAGCCTAGTTGCACAAGTTCAACCCAGGAAGAGCAATATCCTGATGCCTAACCGGCATCAAAGTGCCACGCAAGGACAGCCCCTTTCACACGACACAAGCGCGCAAGATGCACCCACCTTTTGCTGAATTCTGATGAAGTGAGCCGCCGCCTTTCCGTCCTAATCTTGACTTTAAGCTGATGCTTAAAGAACAAGATCAGTTGGGAAGAGGTGAACTTCTCGCCTCCATAGAATCCCTTCTGACGTGTCGTCCATATCACGGCTCTCATAACACCTAGCAAGCAGTGGAACACGTATTGTTCAGCCTTCGTCAGCGGCGGTGCCACATTGCTACAAACGGAAGAGGCCTCAAGAACAAAGAACTTTCCCTGCAGCATGCGGACCACGAGGCCTTCAACAAACTTGCACAACGGCATTATCAGCCTGCAAAGAAAGAAGGCGTGACCCAGGGTCGCGACCTTCCCACCACCGCAGATAGGGTTTAAAACCCCTTAATACTTTTCCGTGATTATAAGCCCCTTAAAAAAAGAACATCACTTTTAAGAAAGAACATGACTTGTTTATAAAATAACTCTTGATTTTTGATTGAAATAAAACAAAAAGTGTTTCAGTATCATGTTAGAGTTTAGAGAAAAATGAAGCGATCATCTGAACTTCTTACGCCTGGCAGCCCCAATTTTACGAAATCAGTTGTAAAAATTAGGTTTGCACTTTTAGTTATTTCTGAGTTAATGTTTTAGATTTATGACTTATAAAGTAGAAAGAATTCTTCATTTGCATGCGATTCTTCGTAAATAATGGACTGTTCCGTTTTGATCGCGTGAGAAGAGAGGAAAAGACACTACTTAATTTCAATGAGAAAATGAATGTAAAAAGAAAGAAAGAAAGAAGGGAAGAAAGAAGTGTTTAAGCTCTCCTGTAAATATCTCACAAATAATGAACTATTCCGCGTTTTGATCGCTGAAAAGTAGGGAAATGGCATTGCTTTGTTTCAGTGAGAAAATGAAAGAACGGAGAGAAAGGAAGATAGAAGTCTTTGACGGCTGTTTCAGCGAAATCGAAAAAGTTATCAATTTCAAATCTTTTCATTTGTACCCCCTTACTTCTTAAAATAATGCCCAACAATCATCTTTATGATTGTTATTGTCAATATTTTGTTAAAGTTTTTAAGCTCAAATATTTAAGAATGATAGTTTGCTGTCGTAGAACTCGCCATGAGCTTATTCAATCATTAACTTAAGAATTAAGATTCATCTTAAAATAAAAATTTGAAAACCGTGAAGTATTAACGGGTTAAAACTAGTATAAATAAATATTTATATCCAATTTAAATAGGTATTCTGTATACAGAGGACATGTTTTTATTCGACGGTATCTCCCGCCTTAACAATGAAATCGGACTAATTATGGATGCTTGCCGAGCCTGAAGCAAATTGCACCGTGACTCATTGGGACGTGTAACTCATTACCAGCCCTCCAGGGTTTAATTAGCGATATCACGAGCCCATGTGTGGCGCTTGCGTTAACAGGAGCACCCCAGTGGATGATCTGCTTCCATATCCTATGAACTGACCTTTTGGAGATGCGCCTGATATCTTCTGCATTTAATGGGTCTGTAATTTGAGACCCGCGATGCTTGTATCCTTATCTGTCAGCACAGACAATTTTCCAGCCAGACGCCTCTGGTCATTAAAGAAACATGGTCGACCATGCGCTGTCAACGGTGGAGGGGTATGTCATCCATCAACTATTTCCACGTGACACCATACAACGAGATATGTCACATGTCACCACCTTTTCAGAAATAAGATGTCTCATCCGTCTCACGCCTACTAGAATGCCCGTTCGAAACCCGAGCAATGAGCAACCTGACCAGTGTTCACACTGACTCAACAGATGTCACACCCTAACTGATAAAGGTTTCCATAATTTCAAGCTATGATGGCACTTATATCTACCGTTATATTTACATACCGCTAGCCTGTGACGTCAGCATGAAAGAAACAGAAAAAAGAAAACAGAGAGTGAATAATGGAAGAGTAGTCAGGAATACAGTAGATGACCATTGACATTGCATTTAAATTTGTGAAGATTAAAGTTGGCCGGAAAGTTAGGAGGTGGAAGTGCGAGCAAAGAAACTGTTAACATAGAACCTGCGTTTAACTGTAAATTAATCAGACCGATCTAGTAGTGGGCTTAAATTCATAGCAAAGATATCCAAAAAATTACCATGAAAGTATTTATACAAAAGACTCGGGGAAGCAACTTTAATTGACTGAAGCAGAGACACCAGGTAAGGCCTTCTTCTCCCCCGTTTCCTCTCGGGTGGATCGATTATATATATTCCTGGTATCCGGTTATCCCACGTGTTTATATCCTAATTGAAGCTGGGTCGATAACCTGATTACATGTTCAGGCGTTGCTACTGGAATCCAAAACGGGATTAAAACGTCTCTTACGGTCATTTCAATTATTTTCCGTGTGATATGTGAGGGCCTGTAACAATTTTTTGACCCCACTTTATATATACTGTAAGGATGTAGAAAGCTAACATCTCCCTTTTACAGGACGAATTTACTAACGATCTGATGGGCCTAGAAGGGCCTCTTGACAGTCCGTGGGTGATGATAACCAGTCAGTGACAATAGATCAGTTCCTGCTTAGATCTCGAGGAAGACAGCGCTAGCCAACAGTGATTAGGCAAACAAACTAATACTATACCTCTTCCATAAAGAATATAATACATATACCTAGGTCTGGCCTTTTTCCCACTTACGGAAATTTCAAATAATACATCCTTTATATTCATCTTTTCACATACTGATTGCTTTTTTTTTCATATATGTTTTCAGTTTCTCTTTGTTGGGGGAAAGTGTGTTAGATATGTATATATTTATGTATAAAGTTTTGAATTACATATTTTTATATACTAGTATTGTATATAAAAGTTTTTTCAGGCTACACTAATCTGTCTTTCCGTCGTATTAAGATATTAGTATATCAACGATTTAATAGTGCTTAATGTGGGCCTTGGAGATTGGCTAAAAATAAGATATTTCTTCTCTCTTTTCGAACAAACCCATAACAAGCACTATTACAATTGTTCTTGTCCAACTTTTCATTAGTTCGCAGGACCGTTATGTCCTGTCAGTACCTCATAAATAATGGACTATTCCGTTTTGATCGCGTGGGAAGAGAGGAAAAACACATACTTGGTTTTACTGAGAAAAAGAAAGAAAGAAAGAAAGAAGTGATGATATAAGTGTTTAGCTGTTGTTTCAGCGAAATGGAAAAACTTTTCAATTTGAAATCTTTTCATTTGTACCCCCTTATTTATGATTGTTAGTGCAAATTTTTGTTAAAGTTGTTAAGCTCAAATAGCTAACGATGCGATAGGAGAATTTCTACGGATATTTTATTGTCGTAGAACTCGCCATGAGTTTATTCAATGATGAACTTAAGAATTAAGATTCATCAGAAAATTCAAATAGGAAAACCATAAATTTTTCACAGATTGTAGAAGTAAATCGACTGTATTTCATAAAAACTGAACGAATTGTTATACAATGGGATAAGGGTCTAAACAATAAAGCAACGTCTACAGCGTCAGAGGACAATCAAATTTCCGAGAAGGGTTTATAGAGTTTCTGGGTCTTTCTAAATCCTTCCAGTGTTATATATGAGACGACCTGCATTAGTCGCTTAAGGGACTAAGCATAAACTACAAGAAGACAGAATGCATGGTCATCAATAAAAGGATTAGCCCGAAATGCGATTTGCAGGTCGGGAACACTAGAATATCTGGGAAGTGTCTTGACACAGAACGGGAAGTGCGACACTGAGATCCGTAGACGTATTGGAATGGCCAAGGACGCATTCCAAAAGCTGGGCAGAGTATTGCGAGACAAGAGGATATCTTTGGTAACAAAGAAAAGAATACTGAGCTATTACGTGACATCTGTCCTTTACGGCAGCGAATGTTGGACGATTGCCTCAAAGATGAAGAAGAGACTCGAGGAGATGTGATTCTAAAGAAGGCTGTTAAGGATATCATGGACCGAACGTGTGAGCAACGATGAGGTCTTAGAGAGGATACAAACAAAGAGGAGGCTTACAGTTAAAATCAGGAAGAGGCAGCTGAAGTGTCTGGACACATAATGAGGAAAGAGGGCTTGGAGAATCTGATACTCACAGGTCAAATAAAGGGAAAGAGAGACAAAGGAAAACAACGCATGACATACCTGTCGTGCTTGAGCAAGTGGATGGCAGAACGTGGTCTGGAGGGGGAAGCGTTGGGAAGGAACTTGTTGAGAGCTGCAAGGGATAGAGGGAGATGGAGAGCCATGATCGCCTACGTCCTGAAAGGACATGGCACATAAAAACAGAGAAAACTTTTCTATATCTACGTGCGTGAAATCAAACCATAGTGGTAAAATTCGAATAGATTGCTATGGAATACTTTCAAGCCCTAACAAATAAAATTATATTTAATAGCGTCAGAGAGCAATGAAATTTCCAAGATGAGTTTTTTTTTCGCCTCTTCTCGACGATCTATGCAAACTGTATTTCATTATTTTGGTTTTTGTTTTTTTGGGGTTTTTTTTTGTTTCCGTTGTTTTTTTGTCGTTTTTATTTTTATTTTTTTCGTTTTTTTGTTTTGTGTTTTTTTCTGTGTTTTTTTTTGTTTTTTTGTTTTTCTTTGTTTTCTGTGTTTTTTTTGGGGGGGTATTGTTTTGTTGTTTTTTCTATACTACACTGATTTTAATAGACGACTACACAACATTATGCGCTATTATAACGGGTTGCGTCTATTTTCATAGGTTTTCTTTTGCAAGTTTTGCAAAATAATATCATACTTCGCTTACTGCTTGCAAATTAATTCGGCAGATGTTTCTGCAGATGTCATTTTATAAATATTTCCATTATCTTTTTTATGATACTTTGCAAACACGCGCGTGCGCGCACACACACACATATATATATATATGATAAAGTTTTCCCCAGATTGAAAGAATAGCTGAAAATATTTTCTAAAAGAAGATATTAATATTTATTACATATTGATTCCCCGCAATATATATTATTTTTTATTCACTTTCGTCTCTAGAAATTGTTAGCCACGAGCGAAAATCTATTGTAAAATTATTCCGACAATTTTATGCCACCTTAATATATTTTAGCAGTGAATATTCAAAATATTTATATTAGAAGAGAAACTATTTTTAAATGTTTAAAAAGAATACATCTCTTGTTTCGAATACGTCCTCTCTATTTTTTAAATACATTACCTCGCCCACAAGAAATTATAATTTCATCACAGTCACTTGTTGGCAAGAAAATTTTAACAAGTATTTGTACAATTTATTATGGAGCACCCAGGGATGACCAAACTCCCTATTCAATCATAAATGATCGAGCCAAACAAACTTCAACCGACAAGATCTGCCTGTTTAATTTTTTATTATATTTTTCGAATACGATGTTGTGTATCAGGATTGAAATTTTGAAAAAACTTTTCGAAATGCATGTTTGTTCTATGGTCTTTCAGCTTATCCGGTTATTCTCAAAGACGAAGGGCAAGATCGAAAGTACTTCAACAAAAACAACAGAACAAATATCAATTTCTGACAGATAAAATCCAAAGAAGAATCAGCAATATTATTGGCCCTGATCTGACGCCTCGGCTTCAGTCACTTAACTCACCACTGTAAGGTTGCCTTCCTTTGCCTTGTCTATAAATACTTTCATATATTTGTTGTTCTTTACTGTGCCAATTCCTTTCAGGACGTTGCAGATGGCTCTCTGCATTTTTCTGTCTCTTGTAGCTTGAAACAACGTTTGATTTATTGACAACTCTCTTAATTCTGGTTTAAGAGAGAGAGAGACAAGAAATAGATGCCAGTTTTCCGCTCAGCTATCCGTCCATACAAACTCATCAGGGACGCTAGTTGATGTTTTTCTTTGCTCTGCTTGTTTGTAATATGTCCTGTGAGTGTTAAATTCTCCAAGCCCTCTTCAACAGTTTTTTATGCTTTTAAGTAACGGCTTTTTAATTCCCATATTTTAAAAACTTTTTCTTTGTATTCTGTTCATAGTTTCCTCAGCATTCATCGATAGAGCTTCTTCATCGCTTCGTGCTTCCTTTGGACGTGTAAGAAATTGTTCTGTATTCACTTCCATATAAAAGATTATGTATTACAAAACATTTAAGTACGTCTATATAGGAGGACAGATATGCCATAGCAGTTCAGCTCTCTTTCTTAGAACACAGGTATAGTAGTCATGTATGAAATAAGAAACGATATAACAGGTCTAAAGACATGTTCCTGGAAGTATAAAATGTAAAAGAGAAAAGAAACGGACTTCCCCTAACAGACGATGGACTTCAAAGCAGGAACGAATAGATTTGATTCAGTACCTGTTGTGACCTTGTTAGGACCAGAAATAAAGACACAAAGAGAGGAATTGAGTTAAAACAAATATATTAACAGAAACAGTAATACAAACATATACAAACGAGAGTGTTACAGCAAGAATGTTCGATTCGACTGTCAGAGCTGACTGCTGGAAATTTCCTTCTTCAAAAAGACATTACCTTCTCCCATTTATAGCTGGGACAGTCCATGCGTGCGCGGGTAAATTACCACAGCAGTAACATTCTACCATGATTGGCTCTTGGGCCTTGTACTAAGCAAATGTTAGTACAAAAAAAGAAAAAGAATATGGTTCGCGATATGGAGTATATGATCTTCTTATATATATATATATATATATATATCCTCCCTTTAGTCGATAATAGCCCTCCTCAACTTCTACCCCTTGTAGTTCTCAGCAACGTTTGACTTTTTGACAACGCTCATTGTCCCATTCGTCTCAAGCTCAATGTTTTCCCATGTTTATTAATAAGACATGTGAATGTGAAATTCTTTAAGCTTTCTTTTCACAGTCTTCGTCCCAGAAATCACCACTGTCTCTTTCTGATTGTAAGTATACTTGTCGTTTCGGTTCCAGTTTTCCTTAAAATTGTTACATTGCTCACAAGATAAATCAGTGGTATACTCAGTGGCCTTCTGTAAAATCCCATTTATTTCGCCTTAAGACTCTTCTTTGTCTGTAAGGAAATTGTTCTGATGGATATTACATAGCAGTCCCGCATTCTTTTTCTTTGTTTCGAATGACATTTTTCTGTTTCTTAATACTTTGTTTAGTTTCTCGAGGGCATATTTCTTAATTGCAATTCGTCTTTTCATTTCTGGGTCATATTTTCCGTCCTTTGTAACTTCATTGCTGATAACGTTAGATTTCTTTAACTGCTTGGTTTTGACATTTACACTACAAAGTTTATTCCTTGGGCTGTTTCTTTTCCTGATCAGAAGGAGTCCCGTCTTCTTACAGTTCATATTTAGTCCCTTTCTTCCTGTCGTTCTTTACCATTTTGTCTCAGTGTTCTTGCAGTATTCCTCCCGAGTCTACCTTCAACACAGTGTCATCTGCGTATCATATATGATTAAGATTATATCTTCCGATAATAAATCCCAGAAGGACTTCTAGTTCTTTGAGGATCGTCTCATTATAACGGTTAAAAAAGAAGAAAAAAAGTGAGAAAACATATAATTGTTTCTCTCCTGTTTCTGTTAGCTTGCAAAAAGAGTTCATAACGGTTTTCAACAGGTGGTTCTTGAACACATGACTTTGTTTCACACGTGACTGGAATTTAGAACATATATACATATTCAGAAATGTGATATTTCAACGGATTTTTATATGATAAGTGTAACGTGGATTGTGAATTGTAAATGTTTTTACGTTAAAGGTGAAAATGAAGGAAAATGTATTTGCATTTAATGCTCATTAATTTGTTGAAAGGAACAAAGTCTTTACAATCAGCAAAAAGTTATGTGCCGTTTATGGAGATGGTGCTGTAGCTGAAAGTACATTTTGTAAGTGGTTACCGAGGCTCAGAAGTGGAAATTTGGATCTGGAAATTCGAGAACGTTCCGGTAGCTAGTAGTCACTGATGATGACCAAATCGAAACGCCGATTAAAAATAATTCAGGTTACACGACACGGGGGTGGGAGCATTGCAGAGAGAGTCCATATATCTCATATGAGAGTTGTAAGATATTTGAAAACAGTTTCATAAGTGAAGCACTACAATGTTTGGCTACCTCACGATTTAGCAGAAAAAACATTTTATGGATTGCATTTCCATCGGCAATTCTCCGCGCAAAATCGAAAAAAAAAACCGACTTGAAAAAGACAAATCCCAGACGATGAAAAACAGTATCCAAAAATGCAGAGTAAAAAAGCAAACTGGAGAAAAACAAAATAAGCAACAGTTAATCTTGTCTATATCAAAAGAAGGTGATATTGTGTATCTTGTGGTATTAGAAGGGTATTGTGTATTCCAAACACTTTCCGCAAAATCAGACTTTGAATTCAGACAAGTTTTCCTCTTCCCAATTGAACCGATTAAATGCCGCAATCGTTGAAATGCGCCCGGAATTGACTAATCAGAAGAGTGGGTTTTCTGTTAGGACAACGCTGGATATCACGTCTCTATGCAAGACTTAGCAGAATATTGGTACAGTATGACTGGAATCTACACTCAGCATAACCATCTGACCTTGCATCTTTTGATTACCCCTTAGTTTGCTCTCAAGAAAATTCTCTTTACAGAAGGAGAACCATGTAAAAACAACTTAGGTCATTTAATTGACCAGAAAAATGGGAGAAAACTTCTGGGAGAAAAGAATCATGAAGCTACCTCGAAGACGACCAAATTTGTGGAACAAAATGGTATAAATATATATATATATATATATATATATATATATATATATATATGCACATTTCATTGAATACGACAGACAAGGTGCTTTGATTTAATTTTTTATACAATTTCTCATGCGATCTAATATTTTTTTTGTTTTCAGATTAAAAGCATTTAAAATATTTCATCCTTGAAAATGGTTAAATGTATAGCCGAAAGCAGTCGGAAAAAAGAACATTCGGACAGTTTTATATAATTTATCATCTGAAAAGAAAAAAAATTATTAGATCGTATGAGAAATTTTATAAAAAAACTAAATCAAAGCATCTCCTCTATCGTATTCGATAAAATGTACATGAAAGCAGGATTGCTGCCTAAATACACGAATATATATATATATATATATATATATATATATATATATATATATATATATATATATATATATATCTGTCCTGTTCTGTTATTTTGTCTTTCAGTTCAAATCTCACACATTCTAATTTATCCTGCCACCTTTCTCTCTCTCTCTCTCTCTCTCTCTCTCTCTCTCTCTCTCTCTCTATATATATATATATATATATATATATATATATATATATATATATATATATATATATATGTGTGTGTGTGTGTGTATGTGTGTGCGTAAAAATATCAGGCAGGATTTATTTATAAAGGGACAATATGAATAAAGACAAAAAAGAAAACTTATCTTGGCCGACTCGTTTCGTCCTCTGAGGGAGTTTATCAACGCAATTGTGAGGGGTTTTATTTTCTGACAAGTATTTTTATACAAGAGGAAAAGTTTTTATTGATTTTTCAAAATTCATGGTAGAGGGGTGCTCATGAATATTCATCAGGTGAGCAGAACCTACCTGAATATTCATGAACACCAATATATAAAGATTTTACTCTTGTAAATAAAATCAAATCCTTCCATTTTCCTTGGTAAAGTCCCTCACAGGATGGAACGCGTCGTTTAAGAGAAGTTTTCCTTTTGTCCTTTTTCGTACATAGACACATACGCATATATATATATATATATATATATATGTAAGCAAATGTGTGGATGTAGATCCGACGGTATGATGGAAATGTGGAAAAGACAAAGCAAAATCCGAATATGTGAGTTTACTGTTTTTATTTTGTTTTTGTTTTTGTTATTCTGTCGACGCCAGACGTTTCGGTCAAATAGACCTTCTTCGGGACATGGTTAATGGAGACATATTTATATTAGATTTAAGTTTGATGAAGAGACGATATATACAGGACTGGTCAGAAACAGAAAAACTGAAATTCTAAAGTCAAGTATTCTTTCTTAGAGTCGGATACGCTGGCGTCGCGTGGGCGGCAACTACGAAGACCTGCGCACAGGGAAACGATTGTGTCCTAAGTGGAAGGTGTATATATATATAAATTTACGTATATATATAAATTTAACATTTAAAAATGAAGCAGATATTTCCATATAGTGCTCAATATGAATATAGAGCATTGATGATATTATTTTTTATATATACATAATTACTTAACTGTAATTGTCCATATCAATACTCGTTGTTATGCCCCCTTAATAATTTTAATCCGCATTAAATTAATTGAAAAACACTTCCCTAAAAATAGTAAACTATCAAAAATCATTAATAAAAATACAATTAATATCAGTTATAATTGTATGAATAGTATGTGAAAAATAATAAATAAACATAAAAAAAATATTAAACAAAAATTATAGCACTTACAATAACATAAACCCGGAAAATAGCAACAATAATTGCAAATGTCGAAATCGAAACAACTGCCCACTTAATAATAAATGTATAATTAATAATATAATATATAAAGCAACTGCATAAAATAACATTAACACGGAAGAAAAAATTATATAGTAATAACTGAAATAACTTAAAAAAAAGATTTAATAATGAAAAAATGTCATTTAAAATAGACAGATACGCAAATAAAGTATACATGGAGTCCGAAAGAAAAAATATATATGAACTAAAATTAAATGATGAAATAATAAAAAGTATCCGTATATAATATTAATAATAGAAAATGTAGACTGTGTTTAGAAAAATGTTTTACATAATAAATTTCAATAATCAAATTAAATAATTAGATGCTTGGAAAGATGTTTCAATCACTCCGAAGAATTACCTTCCTTGGCCCCAAGATCCAGGGGTCATGTTCAAAGAAACTTTCAAACTTCCCATCTCCTCATTGGTGGAGGAGTTCAAGGGTTGGGAAAGTATGTCTTCACATGATGATGAGGGACTCGGCCGATGAGTTCGTTCACAGGTTACGGCTAGATATCAAAACTGGCACCAAATGGTCGGCAGTAGAATCCACCCAACGAACAGAATCCAGACTGCGAACCAAGGAGATTATGGGGGTGACCCAAACCAATTGAGCTGGCCTGGGCAATACGAGAAACCAGTTATTCTCCAAAGAAGGTCCAAAGGGTAAACGAGACATGGTGATTGAAGAAATCAGGTATTTTGAGGAAGAGCAGCGAACAGCTACTACTGTTTCTTACTCCAAACAATTGTGCTTGGGCTGCATTGAATGATGTTCATCAAATGAAGCTATCACGGAATACCTTGATTGCAATGGATCCATTGGCATTATCATTGCTCCGACGATCTACTTATGATCTCCTACCAAATGCAACTAACCTCAAGCTGTGGGGGTACACTAACACTGACGTATAGGCATTGTGTCAAATTGACAAAGGCAGTTTACGTCATGAGCCCTCCGTATGCTCACAGTCATTGCAGATGTACACATGGCACCATAACAAAATGCTGGAAGTGGTCATGGACTTGGTCAGTACACAGTGAAGAGGCCAGCAAACAGCCTGTAATGGCCAGAGAACCTAAGATCTGTTTTCACAAGGAAGGTGAACACCCTGTGCAAAATGTCGAACATGTTCACCGTAGTCTGAATGTAGAAATCCAACGTAAGTAATTTGTTCAATGAAATAACACCTAATATCCAGTAGCAGCTGTTCAGTAATTCTTAAGGTCTTCCATATCAGAGGTTGGCAGTGAATATTCGGAGAGAGTAGGAAAGCGGAGTTCTTCAGGTCTTTCATCTGACAGGTTAGCAGTGGATATTCTGACAAGAAAAAAAAATGGCCCCCTTTATACACATCGGATTGAATATTTTAAGTCTTCTGATTGCTTAACCTTCTCTTGGTAAACTATAAAATGAGTCAGCTCATTTTAGTTGGCTCACTAGTTAATAAGGATGTATCCAAAAATTGTAACACAAAAGACCCAAATAACTCCCAACATGACACTACTGAGTGCAGCCCGTGATTGGAGAGTGTTGATCTTAGAACACCTCTGCAGTTTCTGGTAGATATCATCCAGACAGACGCATTGTAGCGTAGTCTGAATCAATGAAATGTGTCCTCCTAGTAGAATTAACGGTACGATAGAGGGGGAACTGGGAGGAGGCGCTCGAGCGAAGGAAAAAAGGCAATGAAACGCTGTGATCCGACTGCATAGAAAAGGGATGGAAATGTCATGTACTACCTATTGAGGTTGGGTACCGTGGATTCCTTCGATGGTCAATCGTTTCCTTTCTTTTGAAAGTGGGCATCAATGGCCGGAACCTAAAACGATCTTCACATCGTCTCCAGACCACAGCTCAATAGGCAACGAGTTGGATCTGGTCAAGATCTAAAATAAAATTAAATAAAACCATGCTCGTTACACAAAGCTACTTCCAATGTGAAACACATATGTTTACCTTCAATTCTATGCCATTAATAATGGTCACTATGAGTGCATTGTGTATTTCAAAACAACGTTGAAAATATCAGATGCAGTTGTAAAAAGAAATCGTAAGAGAAATACACATATGTAAAAAGAATACACTGTCCGATAAGCAAAAGCTGCTGGTGGCGCCACGGGTGTCAGTGCAGCCTTAGCCACCGAAATTGTGTTCCTCTGGTTGGCGAGTGAAGAGGGCAGGTTATCGCACGCGCTTTCACATCTTGCATTTAGAGTATATATATATATATATATATATATGTGTGTGTGTGTGTGTGTGTGTGTGTGTGTGTGTATGTGTAGAGAGAGAGAGAGAGAGAGAGAAAGAGATAGAGAGAGCGATACAGATATTAATTATATATATATTATTATATTATATATATATAATGTACTATATATAGTACATTATATATTATTATATATATAATATTAATGTTTCTCAAAGTTTTCACACAATTTGAAGCTTTCTGAAGAAATATTTCAACCAATTAGAATCAACTGTATCTAATTTAAATGATGCATATAAATGCATGCTATTATGACTTTGTCATCGCTTTTTTCAAATTGATATCTATTTTGATCCAGACATTGCTGGCAACGCAACACAGTGGAATCCCAAGCAGCATTCAACATTTCGATAGGATTCTTGGACTTCTGGGAAAATATTCCATCACCCATTTTGTGCTTCACATGGCGTCGTTGATATCTGCGGTCTTCAGGGACGTTTCTTGTGCACATCATGTACAGCACCATCTGCTTCAAACCTATCTCTAATTCGTGAGGTTGTAAGTCGTGTGGATAGATCTGAATGAATCCCTTTTCGACGCCGCCTTTGAACTTCTTTGTCGCCATATTTGTTACAACGTTTCGGCCGTTGTACACTCTGGCCTTCTTCAGGTGGTTGGAATGTCGAACTGAAACCTTTATTTCGCTCAATGGGGTAGACTGTTCTAGTTCCACATGCCAGTGAGCGAAATAGAGGGTTCAGTTCGACATTCCAACCACCTGAAGAAGGTCGCAGTGTACAACGGCCGAAACGTTGTAACAAATATGGCGACAAAGATGAGGACAATAGACCGAATAATGTAAATAATGTACATAATACCTCATCTCAGAAATATAGACAGCAAATCGTATCCAAGATGATAGCTAAAGTAAAGTAGTATAAAATTTGGCAACTGATTAAAAAATATATATATATAGCACTTCTTCTATTCGCTGTATCCCTTCAGGATGTGAGCAATCATGGCTCTCCATGACTTCCTATCTCGTGTAGCTCTTAGTTTTGTCTTTTTTGCTTTTTTACACAAATCCGTCAGTTAGTTGGCATGGTGTTTTCCCCTGTCCTTTTTTACTTCGATACTCCTTGTGAGTGGCAAATTCTCCCAGCCTTCAATTTCTCATTATGTGTCCAAGAAATTTCATCTGGCCCTTTCTGATTCTAGGCATAATTGTTCGTTTTTTCTCCATTTAAAGTCCTAGTTGGCAACTTTTGATCCCTACAACTACTCTCCTTAAACAGTGAGTGCGTGTAGCACGCGATGTGGCGCGTTTGTAGTTCAGTTATTGTGGAAGGCAGACGTCGCTTTCTATTCCTTGAGGTGTCCTGTCATTCCACCTGAATGTAGGTTTTCATGATTCATATATAGTTTTACACACGCATATATATATATATATATATATATATATATATATATATATATATATATATATATATATATATATGTATTATAAAATGGATTAAGTCCGACAATTATTTAATATATTTTTTGTTTATACGCTAATAGATACAATTTATTTCAGTACACGTTCTGTATTTTTAAATAAACAGTATTAATTACATTTACCGGCCTGAATGTTTGAGAAACTTCGTAGAAAATATGCATTCTCGGAGAGGAAACATGTTATTTACTTAAATAAATTGTATCTATCAAAAATAATGAATAAAAAGAAAATAAAAAAATATATATATATATATATATATATATATATATATGAAGAAATATAGTCTTAAAGTGTGCTATATTTATGGGATAAAGTGCTCAATATCAGAGGTAGAGCGTGTGTAAATATAAAAGTGAACATAGAAGTCAACGCTTAGAGGCGACAGTCTGTTTCATGCTAGTGCAATCGTCAGGCAACTCTTTCTCTCTCTCTCTCTCTCTCTATATATATATATATATAGAGAGAGAGAGAGAGTGAGAGAGGGGGAGAGTGAGCGATGAATAAATTGTCGTCTAAATTACACAAAAATGAATATAACACTGATACCCTATTTTAACAGATATATTTATCAAAGTTACACAAATAGTTGAATTATTAAAGTGTAAATTTATTCAATAAATCGCCATTGGCTGCACCCAAAGACGACAACGACTTCGGAATCCCCTGCATCTCTTCTGCACCTTCTCCTTGTTTAAGTTGGTGAAGGCTGCCATAATCCTTGCCTCCAGTTAATCTTTGGTGTTACAAGGAATTTTATTGGTCTTTCTCAACTGCGTTCCATGCATAATAATCAAGGGGGCTGCAGTCTGGGGAGTTAGGTGGCCAAATGTAATAGATGTTTCGGTCGTAAAAATTGTCTGACAGCCATGACTGTGTTCTACATGTGTGACATGGCACAGAGACTTTTTGCCAGACATAGGGTCAGCAGCCACCCTCTTGACCCAGGGCAGCGCTATCATCTCAAGGAATTTGATGTACGTCTCAGTGTTAAGTTTGTATGAAGACGAATGGAGGCATAACGTCGCCATCACTAGTAATCACCATTAGACTCATCCAACTTTTTGCCGAATCCTCCTCACTGTTCTCAGATTGACTTCCAAACATTCTGAAATGATCGTATAAGAGCTTCCGGCCAAACAGTTCAGCATAACCTTTTCAGATTTTTGACGGAGTGAATTGAGTTATGGTGTTCTTTTTCTCACAGAGACCCTACTGTACTGCGCAGTCGACAAAACAGAATGAAACAACGCACAGGCGATAAATTTAAAATTTAAAATGCCGACAATTTTGCCTCTTGTACCCTATATATATATATATATATATATATATATATAAATATAAATATAAAAGTGAACATAGAAAATAAAATAAATATAAAAGTGAACATAGAATTCAACACTTAGAGGTTCTAAGTGTTGACTTCTATGTTGACTTTTATATTTATACACGCTCTATCTCCGATATTGAGCACTTTATCCCATAAATATAGCACACTTTAAGACTATATTTTCTTTATATATATATTCTTTTTTATATATATATATATATATATATTTAGGCAGTAATCTTTCTTTCATGCACATTTCATTGAAAACGACAGACAAGGTGCATTTATTTAGTTTTTTTATACAATTGCCCATGCGATCTAATAATTTTTTTCTTTTCGGACGATAAATTATATAAAAACAGTCCGAATGTTCTTTTTATGCGAGCACATTCGGCTATACATTTAGCCATTTTCAAGGATTATATTTTAACTGTTAAAATAAGAAATAGTTTGTTGTATGTGTGTTTTATAAAATGTTTTCATTTTTTTTGTTTCAAAACACGTTCAAGATATTATGTCCATGTTCAAAGTTAATATTATTAAGTGTTGGTTTGTTTGTTTTTATTAATAAGGCTACCATTATTCTTAGCTTTTTTTTTCATGTAGCTGATGCTATTTAATTAGTGTGTATATATATATATATATATATATATATATATATATATATATATATATATATATATATATATATATATATATATGTGTGTGTGTGTGTGTATGTATGTCCGTATATATGTGTATACTAATTCCTTATTATATATATATGGGGAGAGAATATACATATACATACGCATGCTAACAAAAACACACAATACAAAAAAAGAAAATAGATGCAAGAACACACAGTAGTCATTAAAAGATAAGAATGTAGATATCTTTCCTCGCCCTTTCTCGGACAAATCTTAATTGTTTTATTACCCTTCACGCAGAACTTAAGGAAAATTAATTCATTTTAATAGGTAGAAATATCCACTCTTTGCCTGAAGAAGGTCGCGAGACCCAAAACAAGTGTTGTAAAATTATGGAAAATAATCCACATTAAAACCAAAAACGTTTGCGTTTTCTCTCTTCTTCTTATTATATACACCTTTCTCTCGTTCGAACAACTATAACCTCTTCCTTATATATATATATATATATATATATATATATATATATATATTATCATTTTTCATTTCACCGTTTGGAAGTGGAGTCTGATGAGCCAATGTCCTTTAATAAAGGGGTTGGCAAAATAAATTATTACATGGAGCCTTAAAGTTGTCTGTTTCTCCTTTAAATTATTAGCTCTGGATTTACATTGAGCTCTCAGGATTTCATCCTTTTTAGGACTACCTATACGGATTACCAAATTCTTCTTAGCATATATATATATATATATATATATATATATATATATATATATATATATATATATATATATATAATGAAATGAATTAAGTCTTTTCTCTTTATACGTTATTTTGATAGATACAATTTAAGTAAATGATCTGTAATGTACTACTGTTTATTACTACTGTTTAATTAAAAACGGAGTGTATATATATATATATATATATATATATATATATATATATATATATATATATATATATTAGTGTTTGAATCCTGTATTCATGAGTTTAACTAATGTTATATCTTTCTATATTGTTTTTATTTTTATGAATAAAACTTTTCTCTTTTGTATGGGATTTCGGACTCTGGTTGGGATCTTTTATATTCTTTTAATATTAAGCCCAAGCTCTCGGCCACGCTAGGCAGTAACTCTTCTTCTGGAGAAGGGATGGGTTTATTGCTCGACGGAAAATGGAAAGTGCCGAGCGAGCTTGAGCGATTTTCCCACGGCATTGCCATTAAACCAATTTTAGACCACAACCTTTTTCACAGAAAGGAAAATTGTATTGGTGTTTTTCACTTGCAATTTACAACGTATGTTTGTGCAACGAAATTTATTATAGTTTTTATTTCAATGAATAATTATGTATTCATTTCAAGTTTTGATTTCATAGGCGATTGCATGTTATTTTTTTTCGGCAGTGCAATATTTTAGATAATTTTAACAATATTGGCATTTTTGTATTGAAGTGTTTAAATATCCCAAGGCGCTTTTCGGAAATCTGAGATGACTAACATATAGTTACGTCTCCTTCGTTGTTTACATGCTCCGTCCATTCTCAACATCCTTCTGTAGAACGCCATTTCTATTATCTTCTTTCTTTTCTTCATGTGTGGGGAAGTTATCAAATATTCCCTTTCACGTAGGGGCACTCTTTTCTTTGTTTACGAATTCGGTTCCATTTTCTTCTACGATAAGACATTTGTCTCTTTCGATGGTAATTTCATGGAATTTCGTCGAAATGATTCAATATTCATACACAGGCAAAATTTGCGTGTTCAACCAGGCAAAATAATAACTCCCAGGTCAAACTAGCAATTTGTTTTCCATGCACACACACCACGTATGATCGCCAGAAGTGTTTCGATAAGTTTTCTAATAAACTGTCCCTAACAACTGATCGTCGGCTTCCTGTGAAACGGAAGTTACCCTATTTGACTGAGAACACCAGTAAATGATCACCCGGCAATTCTCAGGAAATAAGCAAACATTTGCTTTCAGTTCACGGATCACCAACACGTATTTATAAGTTTTACTCTTTGTAACGCCCTCCAAACAAAATAAACCCAATTCCTTTCGTCGACAACCGTCTGACTACCCACGCATCATGTGATTGGCGTAATGGTTATTCGTAGGAGAAATAGAGCCAGCTGACAGAGTTCAAATTTTTGTCTGAAGCTGTCCACGCAGAGTCACCAGAAAACAGACCACCACTGATATAGTTCTAGCACTTCTAATACGTTAAAGAATGGTTGTTTCACCTACCATTAATTTTACATACTGCTAGCCTATAACTTTTAGCACGTCAGTATGTTTCGAAAGACACACTACTCTTTATTATGAGTATACTGAGTTTCCAGTTGTCAATGCATAACTGATATAGGTTTTGCATTTTCTTGGCATCAAGGAACGGTGGTGCCATCAACCCTTATCTTTGCATTCTGCTACCCTATTAACTTTAGCATGTCAATATGTTTCGAAAATCAAATCTCTTTTTATATACATGTACTACATTACCAAATGTCAGGCCGTAATTGATATATTGATAATTAATATTTTTAAGTATACCATTCGTCCTTGCTTTGAATATGGCTGACGCATCTGGTCTGATACTCCTGGTATATATTTAGAGATCCTTGATAAAATACAAAGAAGAATCTTCAATGTTATTGGTCATGACCCGGCATACTGGCTTCAATCACTTTCGCAATGCCATTATGTAGCTTCCCTATGTATTTTCTATAAATATTTTCATGGTAATTGTTCTGGGGTACTTCATTCTATGGTACCTAGACTTTACGAATTCAAGCACATTAAGGGATTAGCGCGTTGATCTGTAATGAATATTGAATCGGGATGAGAAATCGTTGACCCAAGTTCGAATTCCAGTCGAGTTCGTTACATTCACTTAGACTTGGGAATGGTATGAATTCATGTCCAATCACTCCAGCTATAGGTCGAATAGCAGGTCAAACTGGGTCCTATCGACTTGGTTAGCAACCAGTCTACCCCAGAAAGAAAGGGTTACCTATTGCGGGAAAAAAACCTTCTGCCCGGTCAGTTATGAATCGAAAGAGACATGATCACCTAAGCGTGTATCCCATATGTTCCTTAACTGACTGATCTGACTAGATTGGCAACAAGGTCTCATCATTTTACAGTTGAAATAGCTAGACGAAACCGTAAATTCTATGCTAATAGTTTCTTTTTCTCGCACTGCACTTGTAGAACTCTTTTCCGGCTTCAGGCTTCCCTATCAACTTTAATCATCAAAAAATTAAATGGAATGTCAATCGTTATCTTCTGTCTTCTGATACTTTTTCTCCCCTCTTAATAGTAGTTTTCTTCATATTCTCTAACACACAGTAACCCCTTGCGTCCCTGTGGATTTATTGCCCTTAATTTCAATGCAATGTCAATCGTTATCTTCTGTCTTCTTAATTCTTGTTTTTTTATTGTCCTCTCTCCTTAATAGTAGTTTTCCTCATATTCTCTAACATTCGGTAACCCCTTGCGTCCTAGTGGCTTTATTGCCTTTGATCTTCAAAATTTTAAATGCAATGTCAATCTTTATCTTCTGTCTTCTTAATTCTTGTTCTTTTATTGTCTTCTCTCCTTAATAGTAGTTTTTCTCATATTCTCTAACACTCAGTAACCCCTTGCGTCCTAGTGGCTTTATTGCCTTTGATCTTCAATAATTTAAATGCAATGTCAATCGTTATCTTCTGTCTTCTTAATTCTTGTTTTTTATTGTCCTCTCTCCTTAATAGTAGTTTTTTTTATATTCTCTAACACTCAGTAACCCCTTGCGTCCTAGTGGCTTTATTGCCTTTGATCTTTAAAAATTTAAATGCAACGTCAATCGTTATCTTCTATATTCTTAATGCCTCTTCTAATTCAGTAACTCGTGCCTTTTTAGTGGCTTTCTTGTTTTGCTTGGGGAGAAATGTTTAAAAAAATCCTCTGAAAGGTTACATTATACTCGCCTTTTTGTTCGATAAATGTGTAGATTGTGGATTTGAAATGTTTTTACGCAAAAACTGACAATTGACGAAAATGAGATGCATTTTCTGAAAATTCTTCTTAATTTACACGCGAGTTTTCATGTGAGTCATTCGTAGTACTGGTTGTAATATATATATATATATATATATATATATATATATATATATATATATATATATATATATATATATATATGTAACGTAAATCATTCAAACGAAAAACAAATACTGAAGCTAATTATACGGCAAGAATCACTCTCGCAAACAATATTTAATAATAAAATACAATCAACTTCGAATCCGTTAATGAATGGTATGATCCTTGTTTATAAATTCCGGTTTTATCAGGTCTTATTTTTTCTACGAGCCGGGCTTTCAGTCGTTTCGAACGACCATCATCAGATAGACATTTCAGTGTGTTTTTGTTAAATTCCGAGTAGTAATGCGACATCGAAAGATTGTGCAGTCTGAAAGAGTGTTTTTTTTTAGCAATGAGATATTTTTAAATGTAAGAATAATTTTGGAGCGTGCAGTCGCGACGCTGAAGTTGAAACTTTTTAAATTTATATATATACCGGATGTAACAGGAAATTTGTCCACACCGTGTAACAGCATAATTGTCTATCCCACAAGATGTTAAAAATCTAAAAAGAAAAAAACCAGTAAACTAATTGAGTTTCTTTTTTAGAGGTTTTCAGACAAGACGTTTAGTCATCTTGACACCATTTGTTGTAAAGATAACTGAAAAACCCTTTGAGATATTCAGCTAGAAAGCGAACATATCGTCTTGTGTCAGCCTCACTGTCTTCCCAACTGAGCAATGGTGAGAGGAAAAATATCATTCAAGCTAAAGTAATGTTACCAGCATTTATACTCTGGCTTCCATCTTCAAATTCCATTCAAGAACAGCAAGGGAACACTAGAGAGGAATACTGGGTCAGGAGTTTACAACAGGAAGAGGTATCATCATTTCTGTTAAATAATATTTCAGACTATTATTTTTAGTGGCAGTGTATTTTGGCTCAGATCTTTTGAGGCTGACTTTTAAGGTCAGATGGTAGACAAAACAAAGAAAGTCCTTTTTGATTGTGTAAAATTTGCGTTGAGAGAGATGGAAAATGATTTCAGAGTGTCAAGTTTTACACGTCGAAGAATGTAGACGTGTTATTTTCGTGTATGGAAACTGCTTCCTAGTGGGGGTGATAGAGCGACCCAACTGTCTAGTTAAAAATGTACACGTGTTTAATAAAATAAATAAATTTAATATCCTTTGGTTTTACCTCCGAACTAGAAACCAACCAGCGATTATCCGGCTGAGAAAAGAAAGAGGGGAAGACAACTTTATTATGATCGCCTCAATACCGTCAAACAACACCCACTTCCAACAAGGAAGAGTATACAACATATTTCTCATTTGGTACAGTGGCCAAAACCTCTCCAGAAGAGAGGGAATATGCAACATTTCAACTTAGAGCTAAAGATATCGATTATAAAAGATCCAACCCAATCCGTATGACGTTTGGCACGTGAGAGTGGAGTTACAGCTATGGCAATCCAAGGAGCAATGAAAAAAAGGCTTGAAAATGATATCGTACGTGAAACGTGTGAGGTAACTTGTTACTTCAGGACAGAAAGTTAGAACGTTAGAGAGAGCAAAGATCATCTTGAATAAGTTGAAAAATGATCCTGGAATATATATATATATATATATATATATACACGCGCATACACACACACACACACACACACACACACACACACACACACACACACACACACACACACATATATATATATATATATATATTTGAACTTTATTTCAATCTTTCATGAGATTCCATTTCTTAGCTATGATTAATTAATGATGAACATGTGATTTTTGTTTATGATCGATTTCATCACGATTATTCTATTAAGCTTGGAAAGTAATTATAATTTTTTATTGCTCAAAGTTGAATGCATTAGTGTTATAAAAACCTCGGAGAATTCCAGTTGGATATCTTTAATCATTTCTACGATACAACGATTCAAAGCTTAATCTAACAGTTGGACAATTTTGCTGTTACACGATTCGGACAATTTTGCTGTTACACGCAGTATATAGTTTGAGAAAGTAATGAGTCTGGCTTTAAATTAGACTTAAATGATGCCGTTTTAATTGAAAGAGAAAATACTTTCTTTAGGCGAATATCTTCCACGTTAAATTTACGCCAAGGAGCGTACAACATACTTCCTTTCTTGAGAGAATTATTGCTAATATAGTAAGATATATTTAAACAAAAGAACAACGCAAAAACAAAAAGGAAAGCAGTAGAAAGCAGAATAGAGTCGATTGTTTTGAAGCATCTTGATATTTAAAATTTTAAAATTTATATATATATATATATATATATATATATATATATATATATATATATATATATATATAAATGTAGATGTGCCATCACTAAAAGTGAGAAAGAGGGCAGCATTTTGATGATACGGAGTGGAATTGTCGACCAGACCATTATTAAACCATTCAAAGTCGATGAAGGAGTTAAACTGAACAGTGCTAAATATTGCGATTTCATAGACTAGACTTTCTTTGAATGATATAGTTTTCAGTCTCGTAGTTTCAAAATGAAGCGTAAATTTATGCATAACAATACTTCTTCCCATGTATCTAAGGTTATCCACGGATTTGGGGAGCGTAAAAGCTTTACAGGAAAGAAGGTGACGGAATGACCACCATAAAGTCACGATCTGGATCCAAACAAAAATCTGTGGCCAATTTTGAAGATGAAATTATATGAAGGTGGCAAACAGTATAAAATCAAAGCAGATCTATAGGAAGCAATTAAAACAATCATATCGGAAACTGAAACTGCTGTAGTCAAAATAATTAACAAAATCAATGGATAATAAATTGCTATTAATTATATTTATTAAGATGTCAAGAAGGCTTATCTTATATCTTATGTCTGTTATTCCCTATATAATAAGTGTTGGTCAGTTGTTGATAATTTTATTACCATGTTACTAAAGTAAAAAGTAAATTTTCGGTTCTGCGTAATAACTTTAGATTGCAGGGTTTTTTTTTTAAATAATAAATCCAGTAACTTTAATAAAAAATGTTGAAACGACTAAAAAATTAACTAAAACTTTGATTTGATAATTAATTAATCGTTTAAAATCTGACAAAAATCGTTCTAAGTAAATCTGAATTATTGAGGTTGAGGTGATTTGCATAATAACTTTATAGATTGTACATAAAAACCGAC
>OZ038508.1:81350450-81417950 GCA_964036315.1 Acanthosepion esculentum | reverse complement strand
TATATATATATACCGTATATTTTAAATGCCAGATATATTTTTTTAAATGAAAAAGAAACTGTAAACCCATTATAAAATATAACTGATCCATCATTGCAATAACTAGGTATTTGTATTAAAATTTAAATTACGTAACGGTCAGTCTATACTCAGCACCTGAAGATGGCGTTGTACATGAAACCTAGAGCTGTGTTATTGGTAAGCTATATGTATATTTATTAATATATACATAATAACTCTATTTTATTATATCGAACATTGTTTTATTAACACCAACACTATATGTGATATATATATATATAGAGAGAGAGAGAGAAAGATTTTTATATTTATACATTCTTTTCATAGATACAAATATTTAAGTGAATGCTCAGTTTTATAATAAACAGCATTAATAACATTTACCGGCCTGAATGTCCGAGAAACTTTCATAGAAAATATTCGTTCTCCGACAGAAATCGAACCTGTATCCTATACGGAACCGTCATTTAGCCTGACGTGACTTAACTGATCGAGCCACGGCGAATCGTTCGATTAGATAGGACGATTTGACTGTTTTTAAACTTCAATCTTCCATGAATCTCTCACGTACGTTCATATCTGCTCATGGCGTATCAAATGTAAAATGGCTCGATCGGTTAACATATATATATATATATATATATATATATATATATATATATATATATATATATATATATATATATATATATATAACATTCTTTTATATATATATATACATATATATATAACATTCTTTTATATATATATATATATACATATATATATAACATTCTTTTATATATATATATATACATATATATATAACATTCTTTTATATATATATATATATATATATATACACACACACACATATATATATATATAGTCAAACCTAATGAGCCAGACAAACCTACCAAGGTTTCAGCTGACCCTGACGATCTGCCTAAGTGAAACCTTGGTAGGTTTGTCTGGCTCATTAGGTTTGACTAGGTCTGCTCTACGTTTGTATCGAACTTTTTAGTTAGTTGTTTACTCGAATCGGGTTTTTTTCTTTGGCCCTTGAACCCGTATCTGTGCGATTATTTTCAACCGACTTTCATGTTCCTGGCTCTTTCCTTTTTAAAACCTTTTTTCCCTTCGAGATTGATTTAACTATTGGTAAATCAAGAATTCGAAGGTTTTTCGACACGAGTATAGTTACCTATATATATATATATAAATATGTATGTATATAATTTTTACTTGACTAGTTTCAAGGTTGAATCAAGGCCTTTCAAGTCAATTATTCGAGAGTTACTCTATGCTGACAATTCAGACGTCGTTGCTGATACCGAAAAGACATGCAAACCATAATGGACCATTTTCGAGAGAATGCATTGTGTTCACGTCTAACTTCAGCGAATTATGTCATATATTTTGCCTGAAATCATTATAAAATCTAAAGTATCTAAAGTCAGCATATTTAACGAAGTTGACTGATGAACATTTGAAAGCAATTCTCTTGGTTGTACGCAGCAATTCCAAAGCAAATATTGATTATATCTTAAAAGGTAAACAAACGCCACTTTCACAAATCTCACTAAACTTTTTTGCTGTTTTAGTTTGTGTGATTCGGCTATGTGCACCAAGGGTATGATATGACTATTTTATTGCCAATGTTGCCTTCTTTGATAATTTTTTGATAAAAAACTATATTTTTTCTCTTTCTTTTTTTGCATATTCAATGTATTGTATTGAACAAAATGGTTATCCGGCCCGTGCTTATCATTCTCTCAGTTTTCTGACCCTCTGTGAAAACATTTGGTGATCACTAGATCAGGACGATGGAAGATGAGAGATTGCCTAATCGCATATTTTATGACGATCTCACTCTTGGTAAGCGTTTCAGCTATGAACCCTAGAAACATTTCAAGACAAAAAGAAAACTCTTCAAATTAGTGTCAAAAATAGGAAAAATGGGATAGAGAAAAGATCTGGTTGGAGAAACCTTGTTTTTGATGTCTGCAATCGCTTTGAGTAGCTTTTAGGAAAGGTGAAATTAATGCCATACGATGTTAAATCTCATCTTGTAGATAACATCTAGAAGGTTGCTCTATCTCATGCTGGAGTTGATAGTCATCTAAGATTAGCAGAAAATCGGCAGTCTAATACCTACTACATGGGTGTCCAGGGCTGTGAGTAGTTATGTGAGTTTTGTGAAAAAAATTACAAGTCTGCCGAGTGCATGAGGAGAAATCACATTCAAGACTGTTCAAAAGTCCATCGTGTGTGGCATGTATAAAAAAAGTAGGAGTTTTTGTAAAATAATCTGTGGGTCCAAGGTCGCCCAGTTCAATGTTGAATAGACGGCCATCTTCGGTTAAGAAGTATCCTCTATCGTATATCGTGTTGAGAAAATTGTTCGAAAATAATTATTCGAAAATAATTGTTCGAAAATTATTATTCGATAATAATTATTCGAAAATAATTGTTCGAAAATAATTATTCGATAATAATTGTTCGAAAATAATTATTCGAAAATAATTGTTCGAAAATAATTATTCGAAAATAATTGTTCGAAAATAATTATTCGAAAATAATTGTTCGAAAATAATTATTCGAAAATAATTGTTCGAAAATAATTATTCGATAATAATTGTTCGAAAATAATTGTTCGAAAATAATTGTTCGAAAATAATTATTCGAAAATAATTATTCGATAATAATTGTTCGAAAATAATTGTTCGAAAATAATTATTCGATAATAATTATTCGGAAATAATTATTCGATAATAATTATTCAAAAATAATTGTTCGAAAAACATTAGAATTATAAATGATTTAAATAAAAATTAATCGAAACGACAATTATACTAAATGATAATTATTCGAAATATCTGTCTGAAATACGTATGTGGTCTTGCTTTGAGAGAGCCAATGCTGATTTACCTAGAACTAATAACGCATAGGACTTTTTTGAAGCAAGAGTCATCCCATTATCCTACAATATGGAAATTTTTAGACGCTCTTAAAAGAGAGAAGAGGACTTGCAAGAATTTCATATTGCAAAAGTAAGAGCGGGTTGCCATAATATCAAGAGCGCCATACAGCGACGCAAATGGAAAATATAAATTAGTGACATCCTTTAACGAGTACTCTTCAGTAGTTGACTATTTGCGTACAGTATCATATAACTTTAAGGTTATCAGGATTTTTCATACTAAATTCTTTTATTAACGATATTTATATATTTCCTCTTTTAATTATTAGCATTTTTATTGCAATAAAGAATTTTACATTTCGAATAATTATCATTTACTACAATTTTCATTTCTATTTATTTTCATTCAATTTACAATTCGATTAAATCTGCTTCGAATAATTGTTTTCGAAAATTTTCACACAATCATATATATATATATATATATATATATATATATATATATATATATATATATATATATATATATATATATATATATATATATATAAATATATATATATATGTTTGGCTATTAAGTTCAAAGTTAAATTTGTTCTACTTAGTCTATTGAGCACTTTGCTTAGTTATTTTTGTTTTACTCGTGCTGGAGATTTTTTTCTTTGGACTCTGAGCTTGGATTCTGGACGATTGTTTTCGCCTAAATTTCATGTTCTTAGTTCTTTCTTTTTTTATTCCTTATTTCTCCTTGGGTATTGGTTTGTTCATTTACAAGCCGAAACACCTAAGGTTTTTTCAGACGAGTATAACTATTCATATTTATATCATTATATATATATATATATATATATATATATATATATATATATATATATATAATTGGTGATACACACAGACGAGTGGAAGGAGTGATTACCGGGTTGGGGTTCGCCTACAAAACTCTAGCGTCAAGATGCTGAAGGTGACATCAATCAGCTAAGTAACAAACATTTTGTATTAATTCTCTCTCTCTCTCTCTCTCTCTCTCTATATATATATATATATATATATAAATAAACACAAAATGAAAACTTTTCCTTTTGTCTTTATTTATATTATTCTTTTACACACACACATACATACACACATATATATATACACACACACACACATATATATATATATATATGTGTGTGTATATATATAGATATATGAGGAAATGAGTGATATAAAATATACATAGAGTGTTCCGATTATTCATTTACTTTCCTATATAAAACAATTATCATTTACTTCCATATATCAAATCACTGTCTTTTTTTTTAATCGAAGTCATGGCCTGTGTAACACAACGATATAAAACAGGCCATAAATTTGATTTTAAAAATGCCACCTTAATAAAAATCCGAACATATCCTATGACGAATAAAAAAAAAAAAATATATCCTATTATGAAGATAATATCTAGAGGGAACATTAATTAATATCCTTTCATCGATAAAGACACGCCAGACGCACATTTTCATGCCATTAACATTCACAGAGCTCATAGTTAAAGAATATAATTGCTGACGATATAACATAAGTTTTTCATACATTCATTTCTTTGATTCTGTGTATTCACAAAGTGATAAAAAAAAATAACTTTCCTCAACACACGAACTGTCTCCGGAGACACAAAAAATGCATCTATAATAAAAATAATATTATTAATAATATATTTTAACCAAAATACACACCCACATAACTAAAAATTCCCGACACAGGATTTTTCTACTGCAAATGATATATAAATTGTTGTAATGAATATGCATACACCTGTGTTCCCCCTCACAGTAATATGATTGGCTGGTGTCAGCCATAAATACAGACTGATGTGGAGGTACATTGCCTATGTCTATTGCCTATGACGAGTACCAGTCCATTACGGCTACCTGCTAGATTGTCCTACTCGGTTACAATAGCCAAAACCACTTAGCTACTTCGAACAAATATATCACACACACACACACACACACACACACACACACACACACACACACACACATATATATATATATATATATATATATATATTGGATTGAACCTTGCAAGAACGAGCTTACCTCGTTACGAATTCCAGGGAAATAGCGCAAATCAAAACCGGATGTAGCGAAAGATAAGACTATATAGGAGGGAAGGGGGGAAGTCTTTATTTCATTGGCTGATGTTGACTGACGTATGTCAATAAGAACGGTCGGAATCCGAGCCATATTTTATTTATCTTTTTTGCAATGTCGAGGTGCGTAGCACAACACTATCAAGGAGGCGGCCTGAATCTTGTGGAATTAGGTCGGGGTTGCTGTTGGAGCCGATATGATGCAAAACCCGAAATCGGCTATGAAGACAGTGCATCACTGAAGACCTTCCTTGTTGCATCTGAAATGTATTACTCTTCTATATATATATATATATATATATGTATGTGTGTGTATATCTATATATGTATATATATATATATATGTGTGTGTGTGTGTGTATGTATGTATGTATAATAACAATAACTATAATATCAATAGTAGAAATAAAGGAAAAGACGCAATCAAATATACCCCCAAATTTCTCAATACACTCTATTTTACCCCAGCAATAAAATTTACTCCCTTATTAATAACGTACATTTAACCCAAAGACAACACACGCATTGACACCACCAAGTGCTGCAAGACCAACTGGAAATTTGAGACACGCATGCGCACACAACTTTCTGTTTCTTCTCACTATCTTCAGGAATTAAACACACATACACGACCAGACAGATACAAAAATGCCCATTAAAATTCACTCTCCCCCACTCACTAACGCCACAAGAAAAACACACGTGAGAACTACCTGACCAATGAAAAACAAGCAACACTGGATTAAGAAACAGAAATATTTTCTTGCATGACTCATTTCCAAAAGATATGTTGAAATAAAACGTTAAATTAGCGAAAGTTTTCCTATTTTTTCTTATTATATATATATATATATATATATATATATATATATATATATATATATATATATATATGTATATATATGTATAGTTCGCCCCAAAATGCATACCCATTTCAAGAAAGAAAAAAAAAAGCTTGTATAGATATTGTAATACTAAATTTATTCAGACATCACGTGATTAATATAAGATATACTTGGACGCTACAATTACAAGACAGACTCAAAATGGCGGCCTTTACCTTCCAGACACTTATCAGTACAGCGAACTACTGCTGGGGTAACGTTGGTCAAAATGTCCAGTAAGACTGTTGCCCATTCATTTTAAATTACCTGTCTAAGGGCCACTAATATAGTTGGTTTCCTGCGATACACAACATCCTTTAGGGTCCCCCATAGGTAAAAGCTTAAAGGCATTAAATCAAGAAATCGTGGGGGAACCCGATTACACCTCTTCAGTATCTTTGTACGAATTGTCGTTGCTTGGAGATCCTCCATGTAAACATAAAAAGAATATCATTATTGTTTTGTCCGTGTATTGCTTAATATATTGTAATGTAATTGTCATATTTGATAATGGCTTATGTAAGCCGAAAGCTTAGATAGGTTTAAAAACTATGTATCAATATTGTGATTTTCTTTCTTCTTTTAATGATAATGTTATTAAGCTTATCAGACGACATGAAAAGAATTTACATAAAATAAAGAGACAAAACTAGTCTATATTATTTAATGAAACATACACCAATATATATATATATATATATATATATATATATATATATATATATATATATATATATATTGTTAGGCCTAACGATTTCTTTAAGCATAAAACAGACTGTCGCCGCTGTGTGTTGACTTCAATGTCCACTTTTATATTTACATACGATCTATCCTTGATATTGAAAAATTTAACCCATAAATATAGCATACCTCAAAACTATATCTTTATCATCTGTACTAGCTTAAAAGCCACCCTATCGAGCGGTATTTAAGCTAGCCCCATGTGGAGGGCTCTTGATCGGGACTCTATCCAGATAAAAGCCACCCTATCGAGCGGTATTTAAGCTAGCCCCATGTGGAGGGCTCTTGATCGGGACTCTATCCAGATAAAAGCCACCCTATCGAGCGGTATTTAAGCTAGCCCCATGTGGAGGGCTCTTGATCGGGACTCTATCCAGATAAGTAGGGAGGAGTAGATGTGATAGGCAATAATAAACTACAGAAGAACTCAAAATTGATTGCTGCATTTAAGTACTGCATTAATAAATAAGCTTACCTAGTAAAAGTTCAACGATAATTCTTTTGCTGCCACTTAATTTAAAGACAATTTTGATGTACGTAGGTCTTTACTTTCCATACAAACAATTATTTTTTTTATTTCATGTGTTATTTTCGCTGGATTTCGCAATTAATTTCGATTATTCCCAAAAATAATTATTCGATTATTCCCAAAACAATCACAGCAATGAAAACTTGGGAATCCCAAATTTCAGGAATGTGGGTCCAGCTTGGAATGTTTTTAATTTGCTCATGGAGTTAGCCTGATTCCAATATGGTATGAGATGTTGGACTACGGCCTCTAGGAGTAAAGTTGAAAAAGTGTGACACACTGACATTAACATGTATTATATATATATATATTTATATATATATATAGTCTTAAAGTGTGCTATATTAATGGGATAAAGTGCTCAATATCAGACATGAAACAGACTGTCACCTCTAAGTGTTGACTTCTATGTTCCCTTTTATTCATATATATATATATATATATATATATATATATATATATATATATATATATATATATATATAATCAATTCACCCCAAGTAAAGAGATAATGCCACTAAGACGCAAGGGACAACTTGGAATGAAAGAGAATGAGGGAACTTTAAAAGGAACCGGAAACCCAATCTTAAACAGAAAACATAGGATAAACTGCTACTATTGTTCAAAAACCTGCGGTGGGGTGATAACCGGGTGATAGTCGAATCTATCTATTCCTGTTGAGGAGAAAAAAATAGAAAATCAAATTTCAGACTTTTAGGCAGAGACATTAGAAGTATTGAGTTGAAGCAGTTTCCGTAGTCGTCTGAAAGACAATAACGTTTTTTATTGAATGAATTTACTTTTTAGTATTTCAAGACATTTTTGTGTAATTTTGGTAAATATATCTGTTAAAATGAGGAATCAATGTTATTTTCAATTTTTTTTTTCCAATTCTTTTTTTTTTTTTCTCTCTCTCTCTCGTCAGTTAGACGACAATTTATCCATCGCACCCGTTTCTTCCATTTCGTGTTGGGGAAACACACCGACTAGCATTGAATATAGAAAACTCATGAAGACGAAAATGCATCAAGGAACGACAATCATTGAGAAGGCATCGTTTGGACCAAAAGCAATGATCGAACGTCCATCTTTAGCAGCAAATCGACTTTCTTTCCATAGAAATATACGTACTCAAATTTTAAGAATTTCTGTACGATGTGCAGCTGTGACAGCCGGTGACCTTGCTGTATCAAACCATAAAAAGCAATATCATGTATAGCTATATCGCTATTTCGTAATTATATACAATATTTACAGCATTGCTGCTCAGCCCAGGCATCAAATTCGTTTTCAGGATGCAGTTTCTTCCAGTCAAAACGTGTGGCTTAAAAGTAACCCGTCGGACAGATTGTTATTCACGAGTTAATACCACGAGAAATTGTAGCAATAAGCAGATTTTATTATCGGATTAAAATCTGCTGCCATAGACGAGCGAAGGCTAAATGATGCGTAGGTAAGGGTGAGCTGAAGGAGATGTTAACAGTATATCGGGCGCCGTCTTACGGCCTTCTCCGTGGGCCCTCTACCTCTCGCTGGCTTTTCGCTGACAGTGGTCACTGTCTTATAGATAGCATTTTCTTTTGCCTTTCAACTGTCTTTTGTTTGTCTTGTTCAACTGCTCCCCACACATAATAATCAAGGATGTTGCAGTCTGAGGAGTTATGTGGCCAGATGTAAGGTGTGATATGGTCGCAGAAATTGTCTGACAGCCATAGAGTCCTACTGCTAGACATAGTGTCTTACAGCAGTCACCTTATTGACCCAGGGAAGCACTACCTTCTTTGTATAAAAATAATTCATCTTCATTCCGTGACCCTCTATGCCCGAGCCGCTTGCTGTGTACTTGTAAATTCCACTTCACCCAGCTGATAACCATTGGGAGAATAAATGTCCGAATCTATTTTTACGACAGTTCAGCTGTTTTCCATTTCATAAGATATCAGCAGTCACTGGTAACGCTTCACTAGGCACCTCCACTGAATTTTCGATACATGATACACTGAATTTTTAAAAATGAAAACGCTTTCATTTTAGCTTTCATTTAAAGCTAAATGTTTAAATTTACTATTCCCATTAAGCAAAATACCCTGGTGTATTTCAAATAGAAATTATATTGATTAGAATCTCAACTTTTTGCTCGCTTTCAGAAATCGTTTAAATTCAGCCAGTTTTGAAACATCTCTAAAGAAAAGTTAATTCTCGGTTTTAAAAATCTTCCAAAAATAAAATATAGTTGTCTGAAACTTCATTTGAGTAATATTAGATGATTTAAATTATAATTAATCTGATTTAAAAAAAAATCCTTAAGTTTAAAATAACAGAGAAATGGATTTTTAAAACAAACAGTAGCGATGATTACCGGCTTGTCTCCGTCACCAGACATTGATAACGTGTTGATAGAATTATTTACTGTTGTTCTATGGAGGCTTACAAAATGACGTGTGAGCGCCTTTTTATATAATTTGTAAGTACTCAGTGATCTTAAGAATGTTGAAAAATATTCTGCGTAATCTAATTTTAGGAATGTTGAATTTAAATTTACTATCACCATCGCTCTTATTTTCTAATTATGTTGTGACTGGTCGAATATAGTTTCAGACGTTACGTAATATTTTATATACATAAAAAAATAAAAATTATTTCAAAATCTTGAAGGAAAATATTTTGTATTAAACTTTTAATTATTGTTTAGTAAATATAGTTTTCAATTATTAACACTATCACCAAACCGAATTGAAATAATTCAGAATTTTAACGATTTATATATTATAAATTATTATAATTAAAATTAAAAAAAAAATAAAAACAATTTTTGTAAAAATTCATTATTCATCGTAAACTTTTTTTTTCTTAAGACAATAGTGTCCATTATGAATCTAAATTTATAAAAGCAATTAAAAATTTTTATAATTAAATAATGTCAGTTTTATTGCAATTTTTATTTTACGACTCGGAGCAGATTTTCGGGGAAATGTGCAGTAGTTTGAAAAAAAAATGATGATTAACATTCTCCAAGTAGCCGGCTTTTAACGAATAAAATAAATTTTGAGATTGAAATTTAATTTCTCGAAATATGAAATTAATTAAGTGTGTGTGTGTGGTAGTGGGAGGCAACTGATGTAATAAAAATATTTTTTAATTAGATTTTCTAAAAAAATGTCAATAATAATTTCATTCATTTGTGAATAAGTCCTGAAAGTCACATTAAAATCCGACAGTTATTTGATTTTTGCAAGAAATTCCAAATCAATGTGAAAAAAAAAGACACAAAAAAACTAATCGTAAATATTCCGTCGTCCGCTGACGTAAAAAAAAAAAAAATCCAAATTTTTATTGAAAATTTCAAAACGTGTTAGAAATGATTAAAAATTTTTAATAAAATATTCTAAAAAATACCTCGGTCTTTCCTCTTAATAATAACACGACAAAACTTTCTTTTTATTAAGTTTGGGGCTTTTTTTCATTATGCTATGCTGTTTTTTCAGCGACAAAATGGAGGTACCTACCCTATGCTAATATTCACGCCTTTGTATTTATTATCTCAACGGTTCCGTGTAAATCAAAAGAATTTCGAAGTGAGTCATTTCTTTAATGCACAAAGATTTATCTTTTGCTATTGTCCATATCTCGATTCCTTTTTAGTACTGGTCAGACAAGGGATTGAACTCTAATTACTATGCCACAAACTTGTAAAAATAGAGAATGCATGGTTTGTTTGCAAAAAAAAAAAAAAAATCGGCCCAAGATTCACGCTGCAAAATGCAGACGAAGGGAAATTTTAATTATCTCGAAAGTGTTATACCAGAGGACGAAAAATATGGTACAAAAAGGCGCAATGGGAAATTTAACAATGGCTTTTTGTTATGGGAAATTACCCATAATATTAATAGACTGTTCCGTATCTCATAAATACTGCGCCTCAAGAGGGAGCAGCAGACGCTGACTCAGTGTCGGAACAGTCGTTCAGACTGTTCTTTGCTGTCGAACTCTCCGCCTCGGCGGGGAGGAACTCGGACGGGGCTTTGCCGCAGGGCAAAGTGCCGTCCGGGGAGGTAGACAGTCCCTGAACCCGTGTATACGGGTTCTAATGGGTATATTTTTGCCCGAGCCTACGGGCTCGGTACGCCCACACTAAACCGGCCTTGTGCCACATCCGACACACGTGGGAGTGTTGTTAAATACCGACGCTGACTCAGTGTCGGAACAGCCGTTCAGACTGTTCTTTGCTGTCGAACTCTCCGCCTCAGGAGGAACCGCAGGGCAAAGCGCCGTCCGAGGAGGTAGACAGTTCGTGAACCCGTGTATACGGGTTCTAATGGGTATATTTTTGCCCGAGCCTACGGGATCGGTAAGCCCACACTAAACCGGCCTTGTGCCACATTCGACCCGTGTGTATGTGTGTGTGGGGGGTTATTAAATATCGACACTGAGTCAGTGTTGGAACAGTCGTTTAGACTGTTTTTTTGCTGTCGAACTCTCTGCCTCGGCGGAGAGGAACTCGGACGAGGCTTTGCCGCAGGGCAAAGTTTCGTCCGGGGAGGTTGACAGTCAGTGAATCCGTGTATACGGGATCTAATGGGTATATTTTTGCCCGAGCCTACGGGCTCGGTAAGCCCACACTAAACCGGCCTTGTGCCACATCCGACATCGAACTCTCTGCCTCGGAAGCAGTAGTGTGAGTCAGTCACAGACAGAGTCGCGTCAGACGATTACTGTAAGACATTGGAATAGTGATACTGGTCGAGACAACATAGTTCTCTCTAACCTAACCTGATTGTTATTACTAACACTTTTACTTCTTTTGTACATATTCTGTTTGTAATACATCTGTGTTATTCCATACCTGTGTTCGAGTTATTCTTCATTGGTTCTACCTTGGACCATTACCGCGGTACAAGGAACCTGACCATAACACTTTTAAAGTTAAAAAGAAAGTATTAAGGAACAGGAAAATTTCGTTAGAAAGAAATAAAAAATCATTAAAGTCCGTTGTGATATAAATCCTCCGATGTAGCACTGAATACTGGACAATTGCATTATACCCAGTTTTAGGAGGGATGTAAAAGGTGTCATTTATCCTGAAGTGCTAAACCAAGATGAAGTGAAGAGGCTACAGAGATCTGTTTTCCTAGAAGGATGTTGAGAATACAATTGGCTAACTTGTGATCAAAGAGTAAATTTTAAGTGAAACTGTATCAAAAAGGATCTCTGAAATTTCAGCGACACATAATAAGGAAAGAGGGCTTGGAGAATTTGACACTTACAGGACATATTGAAAGGAATTGGAACGAAGCGCAACATTGCTTAGCCTACCCGACGAGTTTTGTAAATGGACTGCAAAACTGAACGTGTGTGATAGTAAGGTGAAAAACATTGCAGAGACCTACGAAGGATAGAAAGTTTTAGAGAGCTTTGGTCGCCAATGTCTTACGAGGACATTTCAGAATAATTATAGACTAAAAATAAAATCATAATTTATAACTACAGCGGCGTAAGACTATTTCTAAAGTTTTGTCGTGAGCACAGACAGAAGGCGCCAAAAATGCTCTAAGTAATTTTAAAGCCATTATACATTTTATTTTTACGATAATAAAAAAGAAAACAAAATATAATTTTTAAATTAATTATATTATTGACGTATTGTATTTCAAATCAAAACATGATAAAAAAAATACATTAGAATTCGTGTTTCTGAGTACTTAACGGTTGCAACGTTCACGGACATTTGACAAGATGGCGATATATCAAACAATGCCAGTGTCATTGTAATAATTTTTGTGAAAAGAAAGATTGCCACTCATAATAGTTTGCTGAAATTGACCGAATCGCGTCCTCACAACAATTTGGGTCGTTAAATTACCAGAGCAGACAACAGTTTTGATTCGCACCATTAATTTCAGGATATTTTGCTGAAGTCGCTTTCTTTCAGAACAGACACGCAAATCAATAATGCATTAGGGCGTTCGGAAAATAATGACGTTTTACAAGAAAATATTTGTGGACAAATGTATTAGATATTATAAAGATGTTCGCAAAATAATGCCGTTTTAGCAGAAAAGACTTCAAAACATATAAATATTATCAGAGTGTTCGGAAAATAACGACGTTTAACCAGAAAGGACTTCGAAAGAAATGTATTAAATATTGTAAAGGTGTTCGGAAAATAACGACGTTTAACCAGAAAGGACTTATAAGCGTGTTCGGTATAAGGCCCTTACAGGAAAGGTGTTACTGAGTGTCAGAGAATATAAGAAAAAGAAAACATAATTAAGGAGAGAGAAAAAGAAAAGAAGAGAAATTAAGAAGACAGAAGATGATTGGCATTGCATTTAAATTTTTGATGAAACAAGAAGACGAAAACGATTTCTATATGTTCTATATATTACTAAGCAGAACTGAATTTAAAAGGTTGAAAATTTTTCGCAGCTGGGGTCTTTTTTTGTCCAAATCCGTGAATTTGTCCCGCTCATGCTAAGTCTCGAATAAACACTATATAAATATAAAGCACTATATAAATTTCCCTACTTTTATCAATAAGGTTGAATGTGTTAAAATTATTCAACATTTTAATATGAAAAATTTCAAATTGATGTAAAAATTGCAGCAAAAATGAAATGATCTATTATGACAGGTCTCTAATTTATATTTAGATACATTGTATTTATTTTCATTTTTTCTATTTGAATTCTTCAATTATATTGCATATGGTCCATTATTGTACGTAAGTTTACAACAAAATTCATGATACCTTATGAAAATTTAGATGTAATGTGGGCGCGCGATATATTCGGAGTGGGTGAACGAGACCCTTGCACCAGTCCTTAATATTATAAGGGTGTACATAAAATAATGACGTTTTACCAGAAAGGATCTAAAAACAAATGTAAGATAATTTATCAAAAATGCAGACACATTCATTTCCGACGTCTGCAACCTTCCAAAGATGAGGCAAATGTTTTGATCCACAATTAAAGAACTCTGCGTTTTTTTTTTGCCTCGAAGAATTATGTACACTATTTACATTATTCGGAATATTGCCTTCATCTTTGTCGCCATGTTTATCACAACGTTTCGGTTGTTGTACGCTCCGGCCTTCTTGAGGGGCTATGTGTCCCCAAGGACACATGGCACAGTGGATAAAGATGTTCGTTAGATCCAGTAACAGGACCCAAAGAGTGTGAGTTCAATACCTGGTTAAGGCAGTGGAGAACTTTCAGAGGGGAATTAACAGGAGATAGCTGACATCCATTAGACATGGCACGTGGAACTAGAACAGTCTACTCCAGTGAGCGAAATAAAGGGTTCAGTTCGACATTCCAACCATCTGAAGAAGGCCGGAGCGTACAACGGCCGAAACGTTGTAATAAATATGGCAACAAAGATGAGGACAATAGTCCGAATAATGTAAATAGTGTACATAATACTTCATCTCAGAAATATAGACAGATACTCGAAGAATTATGTTCGTAAGGTTATTTTCAAATTCCTATTTATTTTAGAATGTTTTGCCACTTTTGAAACGACCAAATGATGAAAACAATTTAAAACCTGCAGGGGCCAAATCTAGTAAGAGTAGATAATGTGGCAGAACTTCCCATCCTATCGAACGTGTTTTTTTACTTGGGTCTGTTTTGAAATGGATACCCATGCCTTTTTATGTAGGGGGCGTAGATAAGTTAGCCTATCGCCAGATTCAGACTCATTCCTGGACTTTTTGAGCAGGCTTAGAGGTTTATCTCTTGTTTCCTGTTTAGGATTGGGTTGCCCGTTCCTTCTAAAGTCTACTTCCACTCTTTACTTCTAACGTCTCCGATTAAACTATGGAATTTTATCTACCATTTTTTTCTTTCTCCTCAATAAGAACGGAAAGGATCGCCTATCGCCCGATTCACACTCCTCTGTGGTCTTTCTGAACAGGAGTAGAGGTTTACCTTTTGTATCCTGTTCAGGATTGGGTTTCTGGTTGCTTCTAACGACTACTTCAACTCTATACTGCTAACTTTATTATTTATTTATTTATTTTTCCTACAGGTAAGTAGATAGGATTGTCTCTCGCCCGGTTCACACTCGTCCGGTTTTTTTTTTGAGCGCGAGTAGAGGTTTATCCTTTTTCTCTTGTTTAAGGTTGAATTTCCTAAAGTTTATCCCTTGTTTCCTGTTTAGGATTGGGTTTTTGGTTTCTTCTAAAGTCTACTTCATCTCTGTATTTCTAATGTCTCCGACTAAACTATGAAAATTTTATTTACTGTTTTTTTTTCTTTCTCCTCAATAGGAATAGAAGGTTCGTCTATCGCCCGCTTCACACCCCTTCCCCGGCCTTTTGAACAGGTGTAGAGCTTTATCTGTTGTTTCCGGTTTAGGATTGGGTTTCCGATTCCTTCTAAAGTTTTGTTATTCTCTTTCACTCCAATTAACCACTTGCGTCTTAGTGACATTATCGCCTTGCTTGGGCTGAATTGATTATAAAAAAAAATGAAAATAACCCTTTTTTTCCCAAAACAACAGATTTCGACACAATTCTTCGTTTACTCTATGAAGTTACTAACAATAAAAAAATCGGCATTGATGGTCCTTCCATGCCCCAAAAGATCGTAATGGAGAACATATTTCATATTTCCTCAGATAAAAATAACATCACTGGATGAAATACTGGTTTTGAAGTCGGCACATATTTCTCATTTTGTGGCAACTACTGCCTTTTGACTTTTTGTTGACACGAAAAAATCATTTTTTATCACATGTATGAATTTGATGCACTTTCTTCGCTTTCCAGATAGAGTCCAAAAGCGTCTCCACGTCCTTGCGGGTGATGAATTATTTTCCATCCTACAAACTCTATCTCACAAACGTCACAAGTGTCTATCGATATTCGCATTAAAAGTGCTCAAACAAACTACATTACTTAGCTCCACCGGTTCTAATCTCCACGGCTACGACCCGCCAGTCCACTTACATTATAGCAAACCATTCGCATCTCTCCGTAATCCCTAAGTTTCACTCGAGCAGCTTCTTTCCGCGAACAGCTGCTTTGAGGAACCGACTCCCAAGAGAGTGTTTTCCCGATCACTATAATCTTAACCTGTTCAAATCAAGGCTTAATCGTTATCTTCCCCACATATCCCCATAAGCTGTTCCTCTTACTCTGTAAGCCTCTACTTCGAGAGGCTCTTGGGCCTTGTACAAAGTGAACATCATTGTAAAGACATTGTTGGATAGAAGAGGTGATAAACTTATGCTACACTGATTACGGCAAACCAGAATGAAATCTAGTTATACAGAAGGATGCTGGGGATACCGTGGACCAAACATGTGATCAATGACCACGTTTTATAGAAAATAAAAACAAAAAGGAAAGTTATACTTAACACCGGGAAGAGGCAGTTGAAATTTCTAGCACACATAATGGGGAAAAGGGGCTTGGAAAATCTGATACGAACAGAACAGATTACAAGCAAGAGGAACAGAGGAAAACAACGCATAACCTACTTCTTAAACTTGAGTAAATAGATAGCCGAACAAGGTTTAGGAGAGATAAGAAAACGACAAAATTTATAAAGAGCTACAAAGGACAGGAAATTGTGGAGGGCCATGATCAAGGCCTTGAAAGGACTCAGCACATAGATGAAGAATCTGCTTGAGTAAAGCGATGGCAGAACAAGGATTAGGACAGATAAGAAAAAGACAACAATTATAAAGAGCTACAAAAGACAGGAAATTGTGGAGGGCCATGATCACCAACATCCTGAAAGGACTCAGCACATATATGAAGAATGCGCTTGAATAAATTAATGGCCGAACAAGGATTAGAAAAAGTCAAAATTTATAAAGCGCTACAAAAGACAGGAAATTGTGGAGGGCTATGAACCTCTACGTTCTGAAGTGACATGGCACATGATTTTTTTTTTTTTTTAAATTAGAAAGAGAACATCGGCATTTCTGGGACACAGGAAAGGGAATTGGGAAGCTATCTCATTCTTCAGGACAATTGAGGTCCGGAAGAAACATCGACTAATTTAAAGAATTTGTGCGAATGGATGACATAACAAGAGGGATGCTGAACGGTGAAAATTTACTTAAAGCCGCAAAATCCGGGAAGTTGTAGAGAGCCATGATTGGCCACATCATAAAGAAGAATAATGAATAAAAGAAGCACCAGCATATTGATGGCAGAACAAAGGAAAATAAAGATAGTAAAAGGCCAAAAGTAACTTAGGACAACAAAAGACAGGATATAGTGGAGAGCCATGATTGCCTACATTCTGAAGGAACATAACGAATAAAAGAAGGAGTAGTATATAGATGGCAGAACAAGGACAATGAAGGGTGGTAAACGGTCAAAAGTTAATTAGAAATACAAAGGGACAGGAAGTTATGGAGAGCCATGATCTTCTACGCCCTGAAGGAATACAACGAATTAAAGAAGGAGCAGCATATGGATGACATAAAAAGGACAAAGAATAATGGTAAAGGGTTAAAAATTGCTTCGAAAAATAAAAGGCAGGAGGATGTGGAGAGCCATGATCTAGATGCTGAAAGACTTTACACATAAAAGAAAAAAGGGGTTAGTATTTATATAGGATTATATAGTGGAGAAATTTGTATTAATAGAATATACTTGTGAACATAAAGTTGGTTTTCTCTTGTTATAAAGTAATAAACTGATTCCTCCAAATTCTTGAGAAATTTAAGCACTTAACAAAACAAGCCGTAATTCTTTTTATAGCATGGCTTAAATACTTGCATTATTTACATTATTCAGACTGTTATACTCATCTTCATTGCCATATTCACAATGTTTTGGCCGTTGTACGTTCCGGTCTTTTTCAAGTGATTGGAATTTTGAACAGAACCCTTTATTTCGTTCACCGGGGTAGATGGTTCTAGTTCCACGTGCCGTGTCTCTTCCGGATGTCTCAGTTATTTTCCCTTTAACTCAACTCTCCAAGTTTTGGTTCACTAGTGCTATGGCCTGGTATTGAACTCACAACTCTTTTGGGTTTAGTCACCGGATCTAACCAACGTCTTTATCCACTGGGCTATGTGTCATCAATGACAAATGGTGTGAATATGGCAATGAAGATGAGGATAACAGTCGGAATAATGTAAATAATGCAAGTAATCATAATACCTCATCTCAGAGATATAGAGGCCGAAACGTTATAAATATGGCAATGAATATCAGGATAACAGTCCGAATAATCTAAATAATGAAAGTAATCATAATACGTCATCTCAGAGATATAGAGGCCGAAACGTTGTGAATATGGCAATGAAGTTGAGGATAACAGTCCGAATAATGTAAATAATGAAGTAATCATAATACCTCATTTCAGAGATATAGAGACCGAAACGTTGTAAATATGGAAATGAAGACAAAGATAACAGTCCGAATAATGTAAATAATGAAAGCAATCATAATACCTCATCTCAGAGATATAGAGACCGAAACGTTGTAAATATGGAAATGAAGACAAAGATAACAGTCCGAATAATGTAAATAATGAAAGCAATCATAATACCTCATCTCAGAGATATAGAGGCCGAAACGTTGGGAATATGGCAATGAAGACCAGGATAACAGTCCGAATAATGTAAATAATGAAAGCAATCATAATACCTCATCTCAGAGATATAGAGGCCGAAACGTTGTGAATATGGCAATGAAGATGAGTATAACAGTCCGAATAATGTAAATAATGACCATCGGGGCATTTAGTTCTAGGATTTGAGAAAGAAGAAAAGCAGGAAATTATTGGCTCGAGACGTTGATCGTGATAACATTATCTCCAAGAAACCAAAATCGAAGCAGGTCTCGATATTAATATCCGAGTTTGACAGCACAATAGCGTTGGAAAGGGTAAATATAAAATCGTTTTGTCATCAACACCAAACGAAAGAACAACGTTTATTGACATTTGGACGAACAACAATAGTATAAAAATTGAATGACGACATTGAAAGAATTATCAATAAAATTCCGTGATTAACCGTAAAAAATACATTGAAGAACTTGTCAAAGCTGCCACACTTTAAGGAGAGTCTCTCTCTGTCTGTCTGTCTGTGTCTCTCTCTCATTCAGATGATAAAACAGAATTATTATACATTTGCATATATAAAGCAGTATTTACGGTTTTTCGTTTAGGCTTGGAATCTCTTGAAACTTCGGATGGGTGAGTTGTCTCCCCTTGAATTCGGAACGCCGCAAATTATGCTAGCGTTGGTTTAATAAATCGAATGCACAGGAAGCCTGCTTAACCAACGAAAATCAAATAGCTTAAAAGTAAAAATACCAGAATTTCTTTTTGTTCTCCGTATCCCATTCTCTGATGAAGTTTTAATAAAACTGAAACATGATCGATAAACGTTCGCTATTGTTTATCTTATTTTCGGCTGAGTGAATTATTGGCTCGAGACGTTGATCGTCATGACATTGTCTCCAAGAAACCAAAATCGAAGCAGGTCTCGATGTTAATATATGGGTTTGACAGCACAAATTAATAGCGTTGGAAACTAAATATTATAAAATTGTTTTGTCATCAACACCAAACGAAAGAACAACGTTTATAGACATTTGGACGAACAACAATAGTATAAAAATTGAATGACGACATAAAAAGAATTATCAATAAAATTCCGTGATTAACCGTAAAAATACATTGAAGAACTTGGCAAAGCTGCCACACTTTAAGGAGATTAGTACACTCTCTCTGTGTCTCTAAACCATAGTAAAAGGTTCAGATATTAGTGCGCTTTCTATAGAATTTAACTTGAATAAATTACTTTCTTTTTTGAGTAATTTGACATTCGTACAATTGCATATAAAGATTTAACCATCGGGACATTTAATTTTAGAGGATTTGGGGAAAAAAGAAAATCAGGAATTTTTGGCTCGAGACATTGATCGTCATGACATTGTCTCCAAGAAACCAACATCGAAGCCAGTATCGATGTTAATATCCGAGATTGACAGCACACGTTAATAGCGTTGAAAACAATATATTATAAAATCGTTTTGTCATCAACACCAAACGAAAGAACAACCATCATATAAACATTGAATAACGACATTGATAGAATTATCAATAAGATTCCATCATTCCCTGTAAAAACTTTGAAAAGCTTGGAAGACCTGCAGCACTTTTGTAATTTGGGCCCTGTCACTGGATCTAACTAACGCCTTGAGGACACATGGCACAGTGGATAAAGACATTGGTTAGATCCAGTGACAGGACCCAAAGAGTGTGAGTTCAATACACGGTTAAGGCAGTGGAGAACTTGGAGAGGGGAATTAACATGAGATAACTGACAACTGACATCCATTAAACATAGCACGTGGAACTAGACCATTCTACCCCAGTGAGCGAAATAAAGGGTTTAGTTCGACATTCCAACAGCCGTAACGTTGTAATAAATATGGCGACAAAGGTGAGAACAATAGTCCGAATAATGTAAATAGTGTACATAATACCTCATTTCAGAAATATAGACAGATACTCAAAGGCCGAAATGTTGTAATAAATATGGCAACAAAGATGAGGACAATAGTCCGAATAATGTAAATAGTGTACATAATACCTCATTTCAGAAATATAGACAGATACTCAAAGGCCGAAACGTTGTAATAAATATGGCAACAAAGATGAGGACAATAGTCCGAATAATGTAAATAGTGTACATAATACCTCATTTCAGAGATATAGACAGATTCTTTTTTGTTTTTGTATTACTGTTGCTTTTAAAGATGCCACATTGTGATAACGATAGATTTGTTAAGAAAGGTGAAATGTGATAGGAATTTGGATGATTTAGAAATTAGCCCCCTTTCTATATAATTTCGCTTAAATAGATTACTTGGTTTTTTAACTAATTTTAATTAATTTGACATTCGCCTCATATATTATCTATATATAATATTTATTTATCCCATAACATTCGTTCATTATCGTGAACAAAATTCTAGACCCTACACATTTTCCACCCCGGCTTAATTCAGTCCTGCGACCCTAGAACTTGCAACGTAATCTTTTTATTCTAAACACGGAAGTATGGGTAAACTCTCCAAAATATCTGTCTATATTTCTGAGAAGAGATATTGTCACTATTTCAACTGCCGTCCTCATGATGTTTCTACGCCTTCTTCAGGATCTGTCTATATTTCTGAGAAGAGAAGTTGTAACTATTTACACTATTTACGTTGTTCGGAGTGTTGTCGTTATTGTTATATCCACGATGTTTCGGCCGTTGTAAGCATCCTCTTGGGAATTGGCTCTACAAAGACGCTACCCGAGTGGAAATTAATCTCAACAATGGAATACGAATATATATATATATATGTGTGTGTATATATATATATATATATATATATATATATATATATATAATAAATAATAATAAAAAGATTTGAACACTAATATTCCATGGTCATAATTTATTCCATTGGAATCGTAAAAACGATCCAATTCATCAGACCTACAAATTCAAAAAGAAAACAGAAAAAACAACTCCGGGAAAAAAATAGTAAGAGTATTTGTGACCCTAGGTTTCACGCTTTTGTGATCATTGGATCTATTTATGCTTGTTTGACTATGTTTGGTGATGGGAGGTGGAATAGATAGCTGGCCACCCGTATTCGAAAATACCAAATAACCAATCCGTATTGCAGACGCTTGCTATTCAACACCCATAGCGCCCACCTATGTTAGAGTTTCTGGGAAAGAGCGTGTTATCTAGCGTGATAAGGCCAGATAAGATGACTTGTGGCTTCGTGCTAGCACAGCTATCGACGGCCCCCAAGCGTTCAGTCTACCCAATTTCACTCACAAGGCTTAGGGCAATCCGTGGTCTGATTTTCAGGCACTTTCCAAAGGTGCCGTACGCTGGAATCGACTCCTCCAGTCCTATAGCATCTGGAAGTTTTACAAAACAGTCAGGCACCCAAATTTCATATATAATGATAATAGACTCTCCCGTTGGTTTCGACGTATGAAGATCTGACAGCCTAATTGATTCAGTTATGAAATTTTGTGCGACAATCTTAAGTGGCACTTAAGACCCGCTAGTGATTTACAAAGGAGGCCGCATATGGAGCCAGAGTAAGGATTGTGGGATGTGATCACTGTTAGATTGGATGACCTTTTAGATCTTGCTCTCACTACTTGAAGACGATTCAGACAAGCTGATTGAAAATTGCTAAGTCCACTAAAACACGTTGATCTCCATTCTAACCGCTCCAATGCTAAGCGCTTAAGGGTGTTATGTGGTATATTGGTAACTGACAAGTTACTCTTCAGCTTGTCTTTGTATCTTAGCCATGGGCGTCCTACATTCCTGTAGCCCTTATCTCACTGGCTATACATTAGGATCTTGGGTGTCCTGTCATCAAACATTCTCAAGACATGACCGGTCCAACGTAACTGAGTCTGTATGAGAAAAAGTCTCGATTCCTCTAATATTACACCTGTTAAACAGGTCTACGTTAGATGTCCTATCTTGAAGGTTAACTCCACAGATGGCACGCAGACATTTGGCGTATATGGTACCTGTATGGAGTCCACGACTCTGAGCCGTACAAAGACAAGGACAGCAAAACTCGAATTTTCGTATCCAGTCGAATAACCCGCTCATTCGACAAGCGATGACGAAGTTTGCCGAAAGCACTGGTAGCCTTAGCAATCCGATGCATGATTTCATCATCTAAAGTTCCACTGTAGTTGACTTTGCTACAAAGATAGGTGAAAGACTTTACATAGTTTAGGGCTTTGTCTTCTACTTTCAATGGTCTCTCTCTCTCTCTCTCTCTCTCTCTCTCTCTCTCTATATATATATATATATATATATATATATATATATATATGAAAGTTGTCTGCCTGATTGTTTTGAAAAAAATGAAAAAAAAATGAGAGGAATCATGAAATTGTGATATTGTAGACGGAACTGACAACGCAAGTGGTTAAAGACAAATCGATCTGATCGATAGAAAATGTTGTTTTGAAGAAATAACACATACTTCAGTGAAACTTACAAATTAATCATCTCGGCTTTTAAACAAGTAGAGAGAGAATTAAACGGAAAGTTATTTGGTTATATGAAAAGCTGCTAATTTGATTGGAATTTTTAGAGGTGAAAAGATAGTAGCGAAGGTCTCTAGAGTTAAATATGTGTTTATCAATTTTTGACTATCATTAGAAAGTTCTTTCTGGTTGCCAGGTTTATCCTTCCCGTCATGCAATTTCCCTTCTTCATTTTCTTTCTTCTACTTCTCTTTTTTATTTTCCTCCATGATGTTTTCATTTTCCCCGAGAAGCTGTCGATTTATTTTTGGAGCGTGTTTTGTGGATAAACCTGAAACGGCTTTGTTTCGTTCTGTCTCAGAACGGATATCAATTTTATTTTTCGTAGGACTACAATGATAGAAATATCAACAAATTAATTCTTTTCCACTTGATATTTTTTTTCTATTTTTGACTTCTGTTTTTTTCGCTCTTGGATCTGCTTTGTCAACTAGCTATTCTTTGGAGTGTAAATCACAGTTAAAATTTATCGTCGGAACCAAAAGCAATATCGGAAGATAATTCCCAAAAATTATCTCCGATTAAATCAAATAGTTAAACTACGAACATTGTCAAGGGTAGAGAATTGATAAAATGAAGGCCTAGAGAATCTAACACTCACAAGGAATATTGAAACACTTGAATGGATGTCATAAGGACAAAAATTGATGATAGTCGGGCGACGTTGGGGTATCCTCTCCAGAGCGCAGACCGGGACAGATTTTTATGAGAGATAGGCGGTTACCTACGCAGCACGTCTTCCCTCTCCACAGCACTGATCTTGTCTAAAAGAAAAGGCAAGGAAAAGATACAGCCTGGTACCGGCGTCATCGTAGGAGTTGCCAGAACGAAGTTGGGCCATAACATCGGACAGCATTAAGGACTCAGGCTTCGGATTTGTCCTCAGGGTTTACGCCCGAATCCTGACCAATGATGTACAATCATGAGAAAGAATTAATTTTAAGAATGATAATTATATAGACCCTTGTGTAAATTAATTGAAACAAAACGAATAATTCCGTTATTATTTACTTTTTTTGTATTTTTCCAATGAAAAATGATCCAGTGCACACATTAGTACTTCGTATATCTATTTCACGAAGTCGTTCCTTGCAGATTGACCACAGATTCTCAGATTCTCGATTGGATTTAAATCAGGAGAGTTTTCGGAACAGTCTATAGTACTTTGATTTGCTCACTGGTAAAGTTTGCCAGTGTGTTCAAGCGTTACAATTTTCGTACGTTTCTTTAGAGTAACCGTCCATCGCAGACAATGGTAGTAAGACAACTAATCGACAGTCGAGACAATAGTGTCCGGGAGTGATAAAAATCTGATACAATCACGGATGACGCAATAATTTTTAAAGGACAAACAAATTTCATTACAAACCTGAAAATAGATTAATAATACTGCACACCACTGCAAATGACATTATCTGAGAAAAAATAGAAATCAATTACAGTCTGTCACTCTAGTGGGTCTAAAACTGACTGTATGGTGAACGAAAAGAAACTATAGCGGTTGCTGTTTCAATTAATTTGCACAAGGATGTATATAAATGTTGCTTTGAACGAAAAAGGCCAAAACGTTGTGGGGAATCATGATCGTTTATTTTTGTTTGTTTGTTTAGCGGCATATCAACTTCTTAAAGGTCATTTAATGCCAAAATTAGTAATTAGTAATTTCATTTACAAAAATGTCTCGATGGTAATTTTTTTACTATGAAAATGTATTGCTGGTATTTTTACTATAAAAATTTATTTTTATACTTTCATAGTGTTTTGATCCCAGTCGGGGGCTTAACTTGCCCATAGTTGGGACCCTAACAGATGCTACCATCCCCGGTTAGGATGGACCAGGGAACAACAGCAATTAAGAGGTGGCTCCACGTTCTTCAAAACCTTTCGACCAGAGGCCTTGCTGCCAGGTGTAGTTTATCGACATACCCAGGATAGATAGATAGATAGATAGATAGATAGATAGATAGATAAGACCAAATTGCGATGGATAGATAGAAATTTTTCCTGTTTTTAAACTACAATTCTCCATGATTTTCTCTCGTACATTCATATCTGCTGGATGCGTATCCAAATGTAAACAAATGACGTCACACATTATGAAATGGACAAAATCCGACAATTATTTTAAGACATTTTTATGTTTATACATTCGTTTTTAACGACATTTAACGGCCTGAATGTCCGAGAAATGTTCAGAGAAAATATGCGCCCTCCGACGGGAATCGAACCTGTATCCTATACGGAACAGTCATATAGCCTGACGGGCTTTACCGATTTACCCACAGAGGAGCGTTTCTGTTTGCAAGGTCGATTTAATTGTAGGATACATGTAGAATTGTAGTTTAAAAACAGTAAAATCGACCTTGCTAAGCGAAACGCTCCTCTGTGGGTAAATCGGTAAAGCACGTAAGGCCCGTATAGGATACAGGTTCGATTCCTGTCGGAGGACGCATATCTTCTATGAACATTTCTCGGGCATTCAGGCCGGTAAATGTCTTTAATACTGTTTATTATAAACAGAGCATTTATTTAAATATTTGTATCTATAAAAACGAACGTATAAACATAAAAAATGTCTTTATATATATATATATATGATTTAATCACAAAATACTGTTAAAATAGATAGCAGAAATAAACCATTGTAGAGTCGTGGTGAAATTTATATCTTAGCTGAACAAAGTTAGAAACTATAACAAGTGTGTATTAATGAAAGATGACATTATTGCTTTCTACTGAAAGGGCGCTTGATAAAACAATAGCTTTCCCCAAGGAGTTTATGGAGCTAATGAACGAATACGTGTCACTCAGTGAACACTGCAGGAAGGAAGTGCTGTACCATAAATATTGTGTATGGCAAAAAAAAATGAGGACTAATACATAGTGCGATGAGTAAGTTATCGCCATGTGATATCTTTCATTGTTTCTGATTTTGTTGACTACACAGTAAAGTCAGTTGGGCACCGTCTGGGTGAAAAAGAGCACCGTGACGCACAGTGACTCGGACTCAAAACGGAGGCCGACATAAAGTGCTTTGAGGAGGTAGTGCTGCTCTGGGTCAATAGGGTGGCTGCCGAGAGACCCTATGTCAGGCAACAGAACTCTGCACCATGCTGCACAACCAGGAGAACCCAGTCATGGCTGTCAGGCAATTTCTGCGACCACATTCCCCCGTTTCATCTGGCCACCTACTCTCCAGACTGCACCCCCTTCATTATTATGTGTGGGGTGCAGTTGGTCGAGAGACCAACAAAACTCCTTGTAACACCAAAGATGAACTGAAGGCAAGGATTATGGCAGCGTTCACCAACTTAAACAAGGAGACCGCCCAGAAGAATAGCAGGAGATTCCGAAGTCGTCTGGAAGCCGTGGTTGAATCCGGTGACGATATCATTGAATAAATTTAGTCTTTAGTATTTCAAGATATTTTTGTGTAATTTTGGTAAATATATCTGTTAAAATGAGATGTCAGCGTTATTTTCATTTTTGCGTCATTTTGCCGACAATTTATCCATCGCACCCTGTATATCTTTTAAAACGAGATGTCAGTGCTATTTTCATTTGCGTGTCATCGAGACGACAATTTACCCCCGCACCCTCTATATCTGTTGAAATGAGATGTCAGTGTTATTTTCATTTTTGTGTCATTTAGACGACAATTTATCCAACGTGCCCTGTATATCTGTTAAAACGAGATGTCAGTGTTATGTTCATTTGGGTGTCATTGAGACGACAATTTATCCATCGCACCCTCTATATCTGTTGAAATGAGATGTCAGTGTTATTTTCATTTTTGCGTCATTTAGACGACAATTTATTCAATGTGCCCTGTAGATATATACTTAAAATTGCCAACAATGATGGTCATGATCTATAACGGGATGACTGGTTAATAGACAGAAAAGGGAAAGTGATATGATAAGAACGAAATGGTATTAATTATTCAAAGAATTGGCTTCAGTGCAGAGGTCGAGATGAATTTAAAAGTGATAGAATACCTTGATCTGAAACCCGATGCCAGAGATTAAACTGTCACTCCTCACAGAAAGGCTAAGAGCAGTTCTTTATAGGTTAACGAAAAATGTAATGCCTCAAGAACAGTCGTCAAGCATTTACCTAGTGGAATTGGATATAGATTGTCCAGGAAATTACTTGTATATAAACATATTTAATGAAATTAAAGAAGAACACGAGAGAGTTTGAAATATAGACGGTCACAAGCCCAAACACATTTGTAAATATGATGAATCATTCTAGAGGAGATACTGATGATAACATCGACCGAACAGGTGGGCAACAACAAAGCTTCAGAGAAAATGGAAACAAAAAAGGACACTTAAGAGCTGGTTGAAATTTCTATAATACATAATGAGGAAAATGACTTGGTAAATCTGATACTCACAGGGCAGACTGACAGCAAGAAGGGCAGAGGAAAACAACGCATAACATACCTAGTAAGATTTCGTAAATGGATGGCGAAACAGGGTTTGGAAGAAACAAGAAAAAGACAAAATTTATTAAGAGTTAAAAAAGACAGAGAATTATGGCGAGTTGTGATCGCCTATGTCCTGAAGTGTTGTAACCAAGTAAATGGTTAAGTAATAACAAAAACCAGGTTTGCAGATATATCGTATATTAAACAGTAAGTCCACCAGAAGAGTATTACACGACTAGTGAGAGTCTCTCGAATGAACTAGCGCTCAATTTATTCACAGTTCACTGTACACTGATCCCCGGACCTTCTCTCCTACTAAACTTATAGTAGGCGGAAGAGTCTAACATAGACTCTTAGAGGGAGTACACCACAACATGAAGGAACACGGTATAAAAAAGTTGGAGGAAATGGAAACACAAAGGAAATTTATGCTTAACGTCAGGAAGAGACAGTTGAAATTTCTAAAGAATATAATAAGGAAAGACGGCATGGTAAATCTGATACTCACAAGACAGACTGAAAGCAAGAAGGACAGAGGAAAACAACGCATAACACCGTAAGCTTGAGTAAATGGATGGCGGCACGTGGTTGGGAAAAATAACAGAAAAACAGAAAAGTTTATTAAGAGCTACAAAAGACAGGTAATTTAAAGAAGAAGAAGAAGAAGAAGAAGAAGAAGAAGAAGAAGAAGAAGAAGAAGAAGAAGAAGAAAACTTGGTGAGAAAGTGTATATTGGTTCTGAAGAGGAAGTATTCAAAAAAAGAGTTTACAACCGCAAAACATGCCTTAATCTGGCGGAATATTAAATAGCGCACACTTTGCTAGCTACGCGTGGGGAATTAAGGAAAGAGAGATCAAAAGCCCGATTATAAAATGGAGGATTCTGTTTTGGCTTGGGAAACAAAATGTATAGATTATGCTAGGAGGAAAAGCTGGAAATCGTAACACATCTAAATTTAAACATGGTACTAAATGAAAGATCCGAAGTAATTACAACGTTTATTTAGGTGAATGGGCGAAAACAGGTCCTGATTTTACTCGTTGACTCAGGAGTTAACCTTTGTGCTGGAAATTGAATAAACATTTCTCCTCTTTTTAAACGAGAGAAGACGTCCAGCTTCGCAGGATTCCAACCCTACATTAGCACCTACCTCATTGCAGTAAGAAAGGTAGTGGCGGTTTAATATCAATGGCCGAGTGACAGTGGTCGCGGGCACTGGGCAAAATTTCTGTCCTTGGCCGATATGCATACGTATGTGTATTGCGCATCCCAAGTTAAAATGACCTTGTTCACATCCTTCCTTAGTGGGAATGTCGGGCAAATATACTTGGCTGACGGTCCATAGATGAAACTGCGGTAGCGGAATGTTAGGCGACATTTAATTATCATATATTAGAGAAATTTAAAACGCTCTGTATTTTCCATTTTTTTTTAAAGTACATCTAGTCCGGTGTTCCTGCAATATATTAAGAGATTCTTGATACGAATCCAAAGACCAATCTGCAATATTATTGATCTTGACCTGACATATCGGTTTCAGTGATTTTCCCATCGCCGTAACGTAAATTTCCTGAATCTTTTCTATAATTAGTCACATAGTAATTGTTTTTCTGAACTTTCCGCTATAGTAGCTATACTTTAGTAATTTAAATCCAGTATTAGATTGGTATCAACGGGTCATCATTGTACAATTTAAATAGCTAGATTCTATGCTAACAGTTACTTCTGTCGCACTTCTCACTGGTGGAACTCTCTTCCAGCCTTTTGACTTCCAATAAACGTTGATCTTCAAAAATTTAAATGCAACGTCAATCGTTATCTTCTGTCTTCTTAATACTTGTTGTTTTATTGTCCTCTCTCTTTAATAGTAGTTTTTCTCATATTCTGTAACACTCAGTAAACCCCTTTGTGTCTTAGTCGCTTTAGTGCCTTGTTGGGGGTAAATTTAAATTTAAATATAAATTTTACTGAACTTTCCGCTATGGTAGCTAGACTTTAGTAATTTAAATCCAGGATTAGATTGGCGGCTACGACTGAGTATTTTATAATTGAAATGGCTAGATGTAGCCGTAAGTTCTATGCTAACTGTTCCTTCTGTCGCACTTCTTGATTGTGGAATTCTCTTCAGGTTTGTTGCTTACCTGTCAACTTTAATCTTACGGCAAAATGATTAAAAAATCACATTAAGCTCTCTTTTATTCGTATAAACGTTTCTCGAAACACCACATGCTTGGCTCATCATTTTTGTTGTATGGAGTCTCTCCCCCCCTCTCTCTCTCTCTCACACACACACACACACACACACACACACACAAATATATATATATATATATATATATACGAGGGTAAGTCAAAAATGATTTGCACTTTCGCCATAACATCATTAAGTTTATCACACTGCCTTCAGCTCATGCGTGCTTATAGTTGGTACCATTGTGGTCATGTGATCGAAGTTTGAGGTTGATCGCACCAGTTTTCTTGCTGCTGTTACAGTGAGAACATGTCCACTCCGCTAGCAGTGTGCACCAAGGAGGGACAAATAGCTATTATATATATATATATATATATATATATATATATATATATATATATATATATATATAAACGTATTACATTAGGCTGCATATATTTTATATTATAAAGAGGTAATCATACAATGAATCAATTAGCAAAAATAATGTAATTAATGGCGAAATCTCTTCGCCAGCAGACTTACTATAAGCATTAACTTACTAAGAATTTTTTGAATGATGCGATACTTATGTATAAAATTGTTGTCAGATTGATCTGGTGTATTTTTTAGAAAAGCAAGTACTTTCGAAAACTTCATGCTTTCATCCTCAGGCTGTAATTTTTTCATTTAGACGAAATAAATGTATTGCAGACCGAAATATGTTTTTTAAGCATGTGTTTTTTATTAATGATTATATAATATTGGAACGTACAAGGGACAACGCTAGAGTCCAAATATTTCAAGTGAGAATTTTTTTGTAGGTATTGACGATGAGAACATGAAGTTTTCGAAATTACATGTTGCTCTAAAAATACACCATCTGATAATTTTATACATAAGGATCCACTTCTATATATATATATATATATATATATATATATATATATATATTATAAATCATATCTATAGTGGGTACAAGCGTTTGAGTTGATGTTTTCTATTTTCCTAAGGATTGCAATTACTAAAATCTGACAAACATGGAGATGTACCACTTGGCCAGTTCAGAGGTTTCTTGTTTATCAACACCTTATGGAACATTTAATATCTCACTCACTTCTCTTTCTCCTCATCCTCTCTCTCTTTTTGTTTTTCCCTACAAAATTTTTTTAAAAAACTTATATTAAATTTTTTCTTTTTCTTCCTTTCTCTTTTAATATGTATTTTTCTTTCCCCTTTTTTCTTTTCTTTTTCTTTTTTCTCACCATTTTCCATTTGTCTGGACAAATTCCATTTATTACAAGAACTTCGGTCTGAAGAGATGAATATTTGTATATATTCATGAAATAAATTATAACCGAATGGATTTTTATGGATCGTCTGTACTTAATTGTGTATTTGAGCAGTAAGTTCTCTTTTATACAAATTATACAAAGCTTTTATCTAATTCTATTTGTGTTCGTACAAGTGCTTTCTGGAAATTGTAAAAGTAAAACCTGCTTAAAAGTTCTGCATATTCGAGCGCTTTCGGATATTCTTTTAGGCATTATCAAGGTCTATTTTTTTTTATTTTGAACTGAATCTGTGTTTTTGATGTATTTGTTTGAAGTTATAGTAATGTTTTATTTTCCAGACACTATCAACAAATCGTGGCCGGATCCATAGTTAATGCCACTGAGTGTTGCCTTTTCCTTTTTTAATATCAGTGTTTCCGTTATTTTTAATCATTTGTACATGTGGTTTAGGCAATTATACTTGTATTTTCTATTACTATGTTGTGATGTCAAGTGTGATAGGTTTCCGTGTCTGTTTAAATGAGTACTAATTGAGCAATGGTCAGATGAGTGTAATGTGAGACTAGATAGGCACGTAGTGGTAGGACCAATATAATTATTTATGAGTTTGGTATGATGCTTATCTACATGCTTATCACACACACACACACACACACACACACACACACACACACACACACACACACACACACACATATATATATATATATATATAATTCATTGAGTCTGAAAGAAAACTCAACAGAATGCAGAAAGCACTGGACGGCCGTTTCGTCCTATATTTGGGACTCATCAGCAGTGCGCATCCACTACCGAGAATTGAAACCCTGACAGTTAGAGGTAGCAAATCAGACTCAATATAGCGCCGCTCGCTCACATATTCCATGGTGGAATTCAACTGAAGTTCTCTGTAACCATATGACTGTGCCCCCCGCAGCCACGACTACTATCACCAAGCCGCTCAAACTGAAGCATTAGAAGCCGGATCAAGCAATGATATACATATTGAGTCTGATTTGCTACCTCTTCGTCACCGAGGCCCGTTGGTATTGGTAACTGTTGGTATGACGTTTGCTTGACAACCTAACTGTCAGGGTTTCAATTCTCGGTAGTGGATGCGCACTGCTGATGAGTCCCAAATATAGGACGAAACGGCCGTCCAGTGCTTTCTGCATTCTGTTGAGGTTTCTTTCAGACTCAATGAATTACTTAATTATAATTATCAAATTCAATGAATTACTTAATAATAATTATCCTTAAAATTTCTATCATATATATATATATGTATATATATATATATATATATATATATATATGAGTGAGTAAACATGTAAAGGTGTTAGCACACATCTGATGTAACGATGTTAGATAGGTCTGTTTTTCTCTTGTAGGAATGACCGCGTTTCAGTCATATGCCGTCATTACTTAATAATAAACGCTTCCAAGAACATGTTTTGAAAAGATGGCTCGGGCGAAAAGGGATTCATCATTTTGTCTCGAAATGTCAGTCGTTGAATATTCAATGAAGTTAAATATAGATCACATCCAGGATATGAAACCTAAAATTATCTGAACGGTACGCGCTTATCGAGAAAAGATGGGAACGGACTCAGAAGTTGAGCCAATATCAGCGACTATTACTCGGAAAGATACTTCTACTTTAGATATTTATAGCGTAAAAATATCACTTTCTTCTTCTTCTTCTTCTTCTTCTTCTTCTTCTTCTTCTTCTTCTTCTTCTTCTTCTTCTTCTTCTTCTTCTTCTTTTACTGTTCTTTCTCTACCTTCTTCTATACCTAATCTTACCTACCCTCCTCCTCCTTCTCCTTCCTCCTCTTCTTTTTCTCCTACTTCTACTCTTACACCTCCACCTTCTTCCTCTCCTTCTTCTACGACTCCTACTCTCACTCCTTCTCTTCCTTCTTCTTCTTCTTACACGTCTTCGCTTAATCTTCCTCCTCTACCTCCTTCTTCTATACCTAATCTTACGCACCCTGCTCCTTCTTCCTCCTCTTCTTTTTCCTCTACTCCTACTCTTCCTCCTCCACCTTCTTCCTCTCCTTCTATAAATCCTACTCTTACCCCCTCCTTCTTCTTCTTCTTTTACTCGTACACCTCCTCATCCCCCTCACTCTTTTTCTACTCCTACTCTTACTCCTTCTTCTTTCTTTTTCTTCTTCTTCTTCTACACTTAGACCTCCTCCTATATATATATATATATATATATATATATATATATATATATATATATATATATGGAATTTTTATATATATTATTTATATATTATATATGCACTGTACTTATTGGAAAGCGCTCAATATCAGTGATAGAGCTAACATATTTAGTTGGACTGATATCCAACTATATATATATATATATATATATATATATATATATATATATATATATATATATATATATATATATATATAGCATTTAAACGCAAAAGAAAAATTCAGTAATGGATATATACATATAGTTTTGTCTTACCAATTGTACCACTGATGATGATCTCAGAAAGAAATTAAAAGCACTTGGATAATGAAGTGATTTTTACTGTTACAGTTCATTTTTTGCCTCATTTACTTGTAATATGCGGAAAAATATTCGTGAACATGAAAGGATTATGATAAAAAAACAGATAAAATATTTGTAAATTATTCATTCAGACACACACACACACGTATATATATATATATATATATATATATATATATATATATATATATATATATATATATTGTAAAGAGTTAATCATACAAAGAATTAATGAGTAATATTATTGTAATTAATGCCGAAATCTATTCGCTAACAGACTTAATAAAGCATTATCTTACTAACAATTCATTGTTTTACGCGATCTTTATGTATAAAATTGTTGTCAGGTGAACTTGGTGTTTTAGAGCAACGAGTACTTTCGAAACATCACATTCTCATCGTCAGGCTGTAATTTTTCCATTTACAAATAACATCCAAGACGAAATAAATGTATTGTAGAACGAAATGCATATTACTCTATTCATTGGACTATATACTTAGTTCATGTTACTTTAACTGGAAAACACATACAACAAAAGAATTCGTGGATTTACCACATTACTAAATTCAAAAAATCTCATTTGCAATATTTAGCGTTGCGACATTGCATGTTTCAAAATTATATAACCGTTAATAAATAACACATTCTTAAAAAGACATCTTTGTGTGTGTGTGTGTGTGTGTGTGTGTGTGTGTGTGTGTGTGTGTGAATAAGTTATATTTAGACAGTAAGTATTCATCCAAACAAATTTGATTAAAAAGAGCTAACAAGGTTTATCTGTTTAACTTTTTATTGCATTTTTATGCTTTTCGGATAAGGTGTTGTGTATTATGCTCGAAGTTGTGGATAAACTGTTATATTTTGTTTGTTATTTTTGTTTAAGCACTTTAAGATTCAAGCTAAGAGCTTAAAATATGAAATAAACTGAGGACTGAATACCAAAGTCGACAGCGTCTGAATATAATAACACAAATTATTGTCTCGTCAGTCCTGAATTGAAAGAGACATGATCGCCGAAGCGTGTATCCCGTATGCCTTATAAGTGTGCATTTTTATATTTACATACGCTCTATCCCTGGTACTGAGCACTTTTAGTCAAAAATATAGCATGCCTTATGGCGGGGTTAAGTCGCACCAAAGACAATGACGACTGTTCAAATTTCACATTGCAGGAACGAACCTCTCCTTTTGAGGTCTATAGCTTTGGCAAGGATAGGAAATTTAGGACAACCGTGTGTGTCTGCGTTCGAGATGGACACGGAACGAAGAAGAAGGAGGCGGGTGAGGGGAAGGGGGAAGGAAGAAGAAAAAGGATGAGGAGGTTAAGAAGAAGAAGAAGATAAAAAAGGAGGAGGAGGAGGATGGGAAGAAGAAGGGGAGGGGGGAAGATGGAGGAAGTGGAGGATGACGAGGAGAAGCAGCAGGAGGAGGACAAACAGATGGAGGGGAGTGGGAAAAGATGAATAAGCAGTGGAGGGGAAGAAGAATAAGAAGGAGGAGGAGGAGGGAGAGAGGAAGAAGAAGGAGGATGTGGAGGGAAGGAGGAGGAGGAGGGGAGGTAAAGAAGGAGGGGAGGGGGTGAAGGAGGAGGAAGAGGAGGGGGAGGTGAATAAGGAGGAGGAGGAGGGGAAGAAGAAGATGATGAAGGAGGAGGAGGGGAAGGGAAGAAAAAGAATAATGAGGAGGAGGAGGAGGATGTGGAGGGAAGAAGAAGAAGAAGAAGGAGGAGGGGAGGTGAAGAAGGAGGAGGAGGAAGATGATGAAGGAGGAGGAGGGGTGAAGAAGACTAGGAGGAGGGAGGGGAAGAAGAAGTAGGTGGAAAGAAGAAGAAGAAGAAGAAGAAGAAGAAGAAGAAGAAGAAGAAGAAGAAGAAGAAGAAGAAGAAGAAGAAGAAGAAGATTCGGTACATAATTTCTTTTTATTCAGAAATCCTGTCGGCTCTATGACCAAAACGAAGAATTTTCATCTGCCAATGAATTCCGTTACGAGAAATTAATTCTGAACCACACCTGAACTACTACATCTGCTAACATCAATTTCTACGTTATCTCGCGGTAATGTTAATAATTCTATATATAATATCGCCGTAATATTTCTTCGACAAGCTTTTCAATAGATTCTTTCATCACAATCACACACATCCACATCCTCGCAGACAATAATTCCTTTTAAAAATAGAACACAAAAAGCGCATCTTTATCGTCATATCAATAAAACCCAGGCTGACTATCATTTGGAAGATGTTTGCGTTTGAACAATTTCGAATGTTAAATATTCTTTTGTTCTTTTTCTTTGTATCTAAGTGAAACGTTAAATGTGAGGTCTCTACAAAAATCGGTTGATAGCATCGACAGGGTGCGATGGATGAATTGTCGTCTGAATTACGCAATAATTAAAATAACACTGACATCTCATTTTAACAGATATATTTACCAAAACTACACAAAAATATCTTGAAATACTAAAGAGTAAATTTATTCAATAAAATATTTCTACTACGGCCACCAGATGACTTCGGGATTTCCTGCGTTTTGTATAGACATTAGTCTTGTTTTAGTTGGCGAATTCTTCCATAATCCTTTAGTTTTCTTGACCTCTGGCCCACACACGATAATCAAGGGGGTTGCAGTCCGGGGACTTAGATGTAAGGGTCAATATGTCGCAGAAATTGTCTGGTATGCATGACTGCGTTCTCCTGCTGGTGTGACATGGTGCAGAGTCCTGTTGTCAGACATAGGTTCTTCCAGGCACCCTCTTTACCCAGAGCAGCACGACCTCCTCAAGGCCCTTGATGTAAGCATCCGTGTTGAGTCTGAGGCCCTCACACAACAAATTCGGGAGTCCTTTTCTTATCAGAACGATCAGAGTGAGTTTTCCCAGCTACCGTACCTTAGTAATCACCAATAGATCCATCCAAATATTTCAGAATCCTCTGCATTGTCGCCAAAACACTCTGTAATGTTCGCATTGGAGCTACCGGTGCGAATGCCAATCAGTACAGTATGCCGTTTCCAGATTTCTGCGTCTTGATGTTCTTTTTCTAACAGGCGTCTACCAACTTACCCTACTATACTGTGCAGTCGACAAACTCAAAAACAAACAACGCGCATGTGCGAAATTAAAAAAATATAAAATGACGACAATTTACCCATTGCACCCTGTATTTGTTTCGGTAATGTATAAAAAATTCGATGTCGCTTAGGAATAGAGAAAGATGCCTTCCAGCAACTAAGCAAACGATTATGCCGTCCTGGGTATGACTATAAACAACATCCGCGTCCAGGGTAAGACCATAAACTACAACCAACAGCAAGGCCTCTGATCAGGGGTTTTGAGAAGCGTGGAATTAACTCTTAATTGCTGGTGTTCCCAGGTCCGCACTGACCCGGGGTGGTAGCACCTGTCAGGGTCTCAGCTATGGGCAAATAGCTAATCCCGAAACTGAGGTAAAAACATTATGAAAGTGTAAAAATAGGTTTTAATACCAGAAATAATTTGTAAAAGATTATTACCAGAAATAACTTTTTGAAGAAGAAAACTATTACCAGCAACACGTTTTTGAAAAAAATATGTATATATTACTAGCAAGAAATTTAAAAAAATAATATTACCAGCTATATACTTTTGAGGAAGAAAATATTATCAGAAATAGATTTTTCATAAAACAAAAATATTACAAGGAAAAAAAAGGGAGTTCCATAGGCGAGAGGTGTGAGATATGGAACTCCCTCTCGCCTATGGAACTCCCTTCCTTATTCCTGTTTACCTGACAACTATAATCTCCAACTATTCAAATGTAATGTCAATCGACATCTCCAGTTGCCCTGATCTATCCACTATCCTTCTACACATCCTTTCCTCTAACACTCCTATCTGCTCTTGCTCCAAATCCTCTGTAACCCTTTGCGTGCTAGTGGCTTTCAGCCTTGCCTGGGGTGAAAAGCTTAAAAAAAGAAAAAAAAGAAAGATAGACACCCAGGAAAGCCTACTGGTAGAACCGGTTTAACCATCGATGATCCTACCACCCTGCATGTAGTAATCGGTTACAGTGTATCAAAGTAATATTTGTAGAGTGTCCTGACGTAAATATAGCATTACTTTCCTTGTTTGTTTGTTTGTTTTTTTCATATTTCATAATTGTTTGTTTTGTTTAGTTTTACGGCATATCAACACCTCAATGGGTCATTTAATGGCGACAACTTTTTTTTCCTTGTAATATTTTTGTTTTATGAAAAATCTATTTCTGATAATATTTTCTTCCTCAAAAGTATATAGCTGGTAATATTATTTTTTTAAATTTCTTGCTAGTAATATATACATATTTTTTTCAAAAACGTGTTGCTGGTAATAGTTTTCTTCTTCAAAAAGTTATTTCTGGTAATAATCTTTTACAAATTATTTCTGGTATTAAAACCTATTTTTACACTGAAGTAGAAGCGACGGCTACATTTAACAGTTTCAACAGGGAAAGGGTGGGAGCAGGATGCCAGCCTCACAGGATGCTTGAATTCATGAATCCTGGGAACCAGCGAAAACAGCTCATCGGAGTAATTACCGTGAAAGTATTTGTAAAAAAAGACAGAGAGAGGCAACGTGGCGTCTGTGAGAGAGCGACTGCAGACGAGATGCCAGATCAGGGCCAACCACGTTGCAAATCCGTCTCTGGATCTTATCAAGAATCCCGATGCAAACAGAATGGGCTCCAGACCATATATGGCAGCAATACTCCATGCAAGGGCGAATGGTTGATTTGTAGATTTGAAGGCTCGATTCCTTTGAGAAAAATTTCCTGGCCAGGCACAGGGAGCCAACTTTCCTTACGGTGGATGAAGCAATTGACTCAATGTATTTGTTCCATCTCAGGTCAGCAGTCAGCCTGAGACCGACCAGCCGCAGAGAGGAGCTCTCGAGAAGTTGGGCTTCAGACATTCTAATGGGATACAGGGAAGGATCCCTATGGTGATTAATAGAGAGCAGTTTTGTTTTTGAGGCGTTAGAGTTAACCGGCCAATTCCTGCCCCAGTTCACATGCAAAAAAGCATTGAAAACAAAGCCTGTCAAAGAAGAAACCTTCTTGTAGAGCCAACGCTCATCAGGCGCGATGGGATAGACTGGAACGCATAGCTATCGATGCCACCCGTGGAGTGATGAAACGGTTTCAGTGATCAGCGGTCCTTCGAGACTGAAGGGGAGAAGGTTTTAAAAAGAAAAATACGCACTGCAAGGAAACAGATACAATCAGAAAGAGATAGCTGAACTTTCTGTGATGCATCATGAGGAAAGAGAGCTCGGAGAATCTGACACTTACAGGATATATTGAAGGCACGAGAAGACGCGAGTTCGAATTCCACTCGAATCCTTTCCATTCACTTGGGAAAGTTATGAATCCTCTTCTTCCCCCCAGCTATGGGTAAATAGCAGAAAAGACCTGGTTCTATAGCCTTGAATAGAAACTGGTCTACTGCAGAATGAAACGGCGACCTAATGTGAGAACCTCTTCTGCCTCGTCACTCATGAATCGAAACAAAAATGATCGCCGAAGCGTATATCACGTATGGCAGTTAACTGACTGTTGTTACCATGGTTGAATAGCAGGGTAGACTGGGTCTTATAGCCTTGGTTGGCAACCAGTCTATCATAGAAAGAAACGGCAACCTGCTGCGGAAAAATCTTCTGCCTAGTCAGTCATGAATCGAAAGAGACACGATCTCCCAAGCGTCTATCACGTATGGCACTTAACTGACTGACTGTTGATATCATGGTTGAATAGCAGGGTAGACTGGGTCCTATGGCCTTGGTTGGCAACCAGTCTACCATAGAAAGAAACGGCAACCTACAGCATTTAACTGACTGATTATGAAAATACGAGATTTATGTCATCTTTCAAGGTAAAACCGAATTGTTGTCTAAACAAAACAGAAATCAAGTGACGCCTGTGATTTCGTTATCCTTCAAGTCCTTTCGATAGCCGAATGACTCGAAGAAAGTGAACTTTTGTAATAATTATATTTGTTTTTTATGATCCTAACGGTAAAAAGAAATTTTTTGTTTTGTTAAATTTCCTATTCTGTGATATTGTGTATTGAAAATGTAAATTATTTATAGCTTTTCCATTTTGTCTCATTATCTTCAAGGTCATTTTTGCCTATACGATAAAACTCTACAGATCTCTTAGAAAATGTCATATAATTAAATATCGCAGCACCATTAATTAGTGATACAATCAAGCACCCACGTTATAGTTTAAAGATGATAGGATCTTTTAAGAAGTGTCCTGCTAAGAACATGATGCGATAGGTAAATTATCGCAATTTTTGTACTTTTAATTTCGCGCATGCGTATTGTTTGTTTTTTTATTTTGTTGATTGCACAGTATAGGAGGGTTAGTTGGGCACCGTCTGTGAGAAAGAAAGAGCACCATGACGCAATTCACTACAACAGAAATTTGGAAACGGCATGCTGTACTGCTTGGCATTCGCACCAGTAGCTTTAATACGAACATTTCAGAATATTTGGGTGTCAATCTGAGGACATTGCAAGGGATTCAAAAAGAGTTGGATGGGTCCAATGGTGATTACGAAGGTACGGTAGCTGGGAAAACTCACTCTGAGTGTTATGATTAGAAAAAAATACCTGAATTTATTGGTGAGAGCCTCGCAAGCTTACATCAAGGGCCTTGAGGAGGTAGTGCAGCCCTGAGTCAAGCGGGTGGCTGTTGGAAGATCCTATATTTGGCAACAGGATTCTGCACCATGCCACATAAGCAGGAGAACCCAGTCATGTTTGTTAGAAATTTAGGTGACCACATCATCTCTTAAATCTGGCTACCTAACTCCCCAGACTACAAGGCCCTTGATTATTATGTGCAGTTGAGGGAAAATATGAACAGAACGCCCTGTAACAGCAAAGATGAACTGAAGGTAAGGATTATGGCAGCATTCACCAACTCAAACAAGGAGGCCGTCCAGAAGAGAGGCAAGAGATTCCGAAGTCGTCTGGAGGCCGTAGTTTAAGGCAATGGCTATTTGATTGAATAAATTTACTCTTTAGTATTTCAAGATATTTTTGTGTAATTTTTGTAAATATATCTGTTAAAATGAGATGTCAGTGTTATTTTCATTTTTGCGTCATTTTGACGACAATTTATCCAACGTGCCCTGTATATCTGTTAAAACGAGATGTCAGTGGTATTTTTATTTGGGTGTCATTGAGACGACTATTTATCCATCGCACCCTCTATATCTGTTGAAATGAGATGTTAGTGTTATTTTCATTTTTGTGTCATTTAGACGACAATTTATCCAACGTGCCTTGGAAATCTGTTAAAACGAGATGTCAGTGTTATGTTCATTTGGGTGTCATTGAGACGACAATTTATCCGTCGCACCCTCTATATCTGTTGAAATGAGATGTCAGTGTTATTTTCATTTTTTTCGCAATTTAACCATCGGACACTGTATTTAATAAACAGAGTGGAATAATAAAAAAAGTACCTAAACTGTATTTACAGAATGCAAACGCAGTAATATATATAATAGAGAGCAAGGCGTCTCTGAGAGAATTAGAAGTCCTATCAGGAATCGTTATTGGCGGCCACAATTTTAACAACATAAAAATGCAGATAACACAGGTTTTTATAACAGATAAAGAAAGGAAACTACAAAAACTCTTACAGAAGGTAGTGAAAGAAAGCGAAAAAAAGGATTAAACACCAATTACAAGAAGACAGAATGGCTGATTGTTAGCAAAAGGGACATCCCAACATGCAGATTACAAATTGGGGATGCTAAATTAAACAAGTACAACACTCTAAATATTTGGGCAGTATTCTAACAAAGTGCGACATTGAAAGCCAAAGGCTTATTAGGATAGCAAAAGGTGACTTTCAAACAGAAAATTTTAGAAACAAAGAGTACTGAAGTTTTATGCAATATAAGTCCTCCTATATGACAGTAAATTGTAAATACACAGATGAAGAAGAGACTTAAATCAGCAGAAATGTGGTTCTACTGAAAGCTGCTGAGAATACCATGGATCCAACATGTGAGCAACAACGAAGTTTTCTAGAAAATGGAAACAAAAGAGACCTTTATAGTTAGCATCAGGAAGAGAGAGTTCAAATTTCCAAGTCGCATAATGAGGAAAGAAGGCTTGGAAAATTGTGATATTCACACACTGAAGGCTAGAGGGACAGAGGAAGACAACGCATAACTTACCTAGCGAGCTTGAGTAAAGAGATGACGGAGCAAGGTTTAGGAGAGTTAAGACAATGTTAAAAATTATTAAGAGCTACAAAGGAGAGGAAGTTGTGGAGAGCCATGCTCACCAACGTCGTGAAGGGGCAGGGCCCCTAGAATAAAAAGAATAACGAATAATATACAGTGTGACGAGAACAATGAACTCTCACTCTTTATCAAAAGCATTCAGTTCGAAAGTCATTTTTTTTGCAACAAATATTAATAGGATATTTTTTGTTTATTGTATACAGTCTCTTTTCACTTAATTAAATGCCTATTTAACGGCATTCCGAACTTACGACTAACTATAAAATGCCCGTTTAACGACATCTTGAACTTACAACTAACTATAAAATGCCTGTTTAACGACATCCCGAACATACGACAAAATATAAAAATCTGTTTAACGACATTCCGAACTTAAGAATAACTATTAAATGCCTGTTTAATGACATCCAGAACTTACGACTATGAAATACCTGTTTAACGAAACCCGAATTTACGACTATGAAATGCCTGTTTACGACATTCCGAACGTACGACTAACTATGAAATGCCTTTTTAACAAAACCCGAATTTACGACTGACTATAAAATGCCTGTTTAACGACATCCAGAACTTACGACTATGAAATGCCTGTTTAACGAAACCCGAATTTACGACTATGAAATGCCTGTTTACGACATTCCGAACGTACGACTAACTATGAAATGCCTTTTTAACAAAACCGGAATTTACGACTGACTATAAAATGCCTGTTTAACGACATCCTGAATTTACGACAAACTATGGAATGTCTATTTAACAACCCGAACTTACGACTAATTATTAAATGTCTGATTAACGACATCCAAAACTCACGACTATTTATAAAATCTCATAAAAAGAAGAAAAAAATAAAACGGAAACTTCGATCGTTGCTATTGTCTCTCTTCAAAATGAACCAATGCAAGCGAACCGAGTTCGAATTCCAGTCGAATCCATTACATTCACTTACGTGCTAATACCCTTGGGAAAGGTATGAATCCGCTTCTTCTGCTCTCAGCTATGGGCAAATAGCAGGACAGACCGGGTTCTATAGCCTTGGATGGCAACTGGTCTACCACAGAAAGAAATGGCAACCTACTGCGGGAAAATATCTGCTTCGTCAGTCATGTATCGAAAGATACATGGTCACCTCAGCGCGTATCACATAACTCACAGATTGTTCAAAAGTGACTACTACAAGAAGACAGAATGCATTGTGGTGAGCAAAGCGATGGGTTAAAAATGCAAATTACAAATCGGGGATATTAAAATCAAACAAGTACAATTATTTAAATTATCTGGAAAGCATTCTAACAGGGGACGGTAAGTGCGACACTGAGATCCGAAGACGTATTAGGATGGCCAAAGATGCATTCAAAAAGCTAAGCAGACTATTAAGAAATAGTAAAATTTTGTTAGAAACAAAGAAAAAACTACTGAAATGTTACGAGATATCTGTCCTCATGCATAGTAGCGAATCCTGGACAATATCCTCAAAAATGAAGAAGGGACATAAAGCAACAGAAATGTGGTTTTACAGAAGGATGCTGAGAATAACCTGAATCTAACATGTGAGCTATTTTCGAGAAAATGGAAACAAAAAAACTTATACATTATTTGGACTATTGTCCTCATCTTCGTTGCCATGTTTATCACAACGTTTCGGCCGTTGTACGCTCCGGCCTTCTTCAGGTGGTTGGAATGTCGAACTGAACCCTTTATTTCGATCACTGGGGTAGGCTGTTCTAGTTTCACGTGCTATGGATGTCAGTTACCAGTTATCTCCTGTTAATCTCCCTCTGAAAGTTCTCCACTGCCTTAACCGGGTATTGAACTCACACTCTTTGGGTCATGTCACTGGATCTAGCCAACACCTTTACCCACTGTGTCATGTCTCCTTGAGGACATCTGTCTATGAATTTCTGGATATTATAAACCTAATGTCTCAGCAACCATTTTTTTACCAGTGCTCATATTGCATTTTTTTGCTGTTATCATTACATGTTTTTACCAGACCTCATATTGCAACCTTGTTGTTATTATGGCATTTCTCTGGCACTCCTTATTACTGGTTCCCATATTGTATTCATTTCTATGCTTGGTCGGCTCAGGAGATTTTTGTGGCCTAGCATATGTGCTGATTCCTTAAGTTTATGAATTTTCCAATGGTGTTCTTTGTCTATGATCTCAACCTGATCCCACAGAGGGCGGTGATCTCCCTTTTCTCTCTCCATATGTGGTCAGCCACGCCTGATTTTTGCACTTCCCTCGTTTTACAGCTTTCTGGTGTTCTTGAAGCCTCACCTAATGGGGGCGGCCTGTCTCTCCTTTATATTTCTTTCTGCAGTTGCACGGGATAGCGTACACACAGTCTTTAGTCATCTTCTCCTCTATGGGGGGGGGGGAGTCTTACTCAGGAGTAATTTTTTGCTGTTATCATTACATGTTTTTACCAGAGCTCATATTGAAATTTTTGTTGTTGTTATCGCTTTTCTCTGGCACTCCTTATTACTGGTTCCCATATTGTATTCATTTCTATGCTTGGTCGGCTCAGGAGATTTTTTTTTATACTTAGCCTCAGATAGAGGTAGTTGAAATTTCTGAGGCACTTAATGGGAAAGGAAGGCTTGGAAAATCTGATACTCACAGGACAGATTGAGAGAAAGAGGGACAGTGGAAAGCACCGCATAATATACTTGATGGGATTGAGTAAATTGATGGTAGAACGGGGATTTGGAGAAATAGCGAAAAGACCCAATTTATTAAGACCTACAAGTGACATGAAGATTGGGGGGGGGGCTTGATTGCTCACACCCTGAAGGGACACGGAACATAAAAGAAGACTGATTTATTGACACAAACCAATTACCCAGGTAGTATGCTTGAAATAGCGGTAAAGTAAAATTATTCACTTAGCGACAAATTCGTTTAGTGATCAGATTTTTGGAACAGAACTCAGTTGTTAAACGAGGACTGACTGTATTACGAGATCTGTGTTGAGTTTAAGAACAAATAGTCGCTCAAAGGACGGGGCCTCCCTGAGGTAACACACGTTAATCACTCCTGGGGAAATTTCTGGGTCCGATCGGCAATTGTGGATGTTTACTAGTTTGGTCTTTGAGGCATTGAATCTTTCTTTCACTGAGCAGCTAGAGTTGGACCGGGGGAGAGATCAGCTGCCAAGTTATCTAGGGTTTTGGAGGTGCACCGACAACCGTTGTATTATCAGCGTTGATATTAAACAATGATCGGAGTAGACTAATTGGCAGATCATTTCTGTAGAGGAGGAAGGTGGTTGGACAGAGAAGCAAACCCTGGAGGACTGGTTATTAATAACTAACTTCAAAGACCTACCCGTTAGGAAGGACTTTATAACTGGTGACTCCATAGCTGGAAAACCTGTGCAGTAATCACTCATGCCACGCATTTTGTATTTAGAAAAAAAAATATCTAAGGACATGTTTATTGTAAGGAAGGGGTTAGCATGAGAGTTAAGTAAAGGCTGAACCACGTGTTATTTTTATACGGGATGTTTAATGAATGTAGCCATGTTCTTAAGTTGATATCATTTACCCCCCTTAACACACAAAAAGAATATTTTTAGAATGTCATTCTTTTAGACTGTCACTCAGGCATACTGGGCAATCAGATATCAGCTGTTTCCTCGCAAGAGCGAAAAAAGCAACTTATTGTTTAATGAAATAATTTATTCGCCGTCTTTTGGATTTTTGCTTGGATATACTAAATAATTGATATGTTCTGTCTTTGGAAATGTCAAAGCATCTTGTTAAGAACACATTGAAATAACTAAAGAAAGAGACATTTGTAATTTCAAATTTGCATTTTTTTTCAAAATGACTCAAGTAATTAACTGCTTAGCAGTATTCTCCTCATGCTAAAAGGTCAGATTATCTTTAAAATATAATATGGATACACAATTGCATCACTAATTGACAGACTCACGATGCGACATTTAATTGTATCACCTTCTATGACACACATTCAATAATTACTTGTAAAGTTTCAAATACTGCTTAGCGACCTGGTTGCGCTAAACGAACTGGTCGCTAACTGATAATTTTTTTCTTCTTCTACTTATTTGTGCCGTATCCCTTCAGGACGTGGGCGATCATTGTTCTCCACAATTTCCTATCCTTTGTAGCATTTAATAAATTTTGTCTTTTTGCTTTCTCTCCTAAACCTTGTTCCGCCATCCATTTACTCAAGCTCGCTACGTATGTTATGTATTGTGTTCCATTGCCTTAAATCCGTCCTGTGAGTATCAAATTTTCTAAGCCGACTTTCCTCATTATGTGTCTCTAGAAATTTCAACTCTCTCATTTTGATGTTAAGTGTAAGTCTGTTTTTTGTTTCCATTGTCTTTAAAATTTCGTTGTTGCTCACAGGTTCAGTTCACGGTACTCCTCAGCATCCGTCTGCAGAACCACATCTGTGTTACTTCAAGTCTCTTCTTCACTTATGAGGAGATTCCCCAGCATTCATTGTTGTATAGAAAGACTGTTTCAGTACCATTTAAAAAAAAATTCTAACGATCTTTTCTGTGTCTGCTTAGCTTTTGGAAGGCACCTTTCGTTAGCACAGTGCACCTTCGAGTTTCAGTGTCGCATTTTCAGTCCTCTGTCAAAGTACGTCCTAGATATTTAAAGATTTTTATAATGATGTTTACTGTGTTCACTGGACGTAGAGGATGACGGAGTAAGAAGCACAGTTTATGCGGCTATGTGGGGAAGATAGCGGTTAACCCTAGACTTGAACAAGGCGATAATGTCATTGTGGGGCCATTCGTCGCGAAATTGTGACAAGTTTTGTGACGATGTTCTCCGGTCGTTCGTCGCTCACTGCACCTGTGATGACATCCAAGGCTGAGTGTATTTGCATATACACCCAACACGCTTATGTGCACAGGTTTGTCTTCTCAGCCGTGATCGCTTTCAACAAATAATACTGGTGACAACAAATGATTTTAAAGACACTGGTTCAGAGTTCATTTAGCTGGCTATCATTCCTTTTGGCTGAAATGCTATCTCTCTAACTTCGCTGGCCTATGGGCTCGGTGTCTCCTGATTTCCTGCTATCAGTCTTTCTGTCACTGGCCGATGGGGAGCACTCACTCCACTGGTCACGGTTTTTGGGAATTGTGACGGATTAGGTCGGCTTCTGCACCTGTGATGACATCCAAGGTTGAGTGTATTTGCATATTCACCCAACTCGCTTATGTGCACAGGTTTGTCTTCTCAGCCATAAATCGCTTTCAACAAATGCAATGAAAAAATTGTTTTTCAAGACTCTGGTTGGGAAGTAGCAACAATACGATTTCTCACTTAAACGTGGGATCCTTCCTTCTGCTTCGGGAGGCTGGCTGCTATCTTTCCAACTTCACTGGCCTTTGGGCTTGACGACTCCTGATTCTTCATTACCGGTCACTGGCCGCTGGGCAGCTCCAACTCCTCTGTTCACCTATCTACTTCTATCACGGCTGGACCCACTTTTTTCCCGACTTCCTACCTCTCTCTGCTTATTTCGATAATCCAGGGTTTTCACCCACTCCATGCACTTTCCGGAAGATTTGGGACCGCCCCAAAGACAATTTATGTTTCCCAATTCAAAGACGAACTGAAAACATGGATCCTGAAAAGTTATGGAATAGTTGATGTATCTACATAGCAGTCTCATGTGCTTTTGTTTTCGTTTTGCCATATCTGTTTTAAAACCTCTTAAATCGGAAAGGAGGGCGGCTAAATTAATGGATTGTAGCTGGGAGTGAGGAATCAGGGAGGGCTGAGTTAGAATTCCAATCAACTTCCTTAGCTTGCGAAAAGGTATGAATCCAACTTTTCTCCCCACAACCAGCTTTAGGTTGATTAGCAGGACAGACTGGATGCTGTAACCTTTGATGTCGACCAGTCTACCATAGAATGAAACAGCAACCTACTGCGGGAAAATCTTCTGCCTAATCAGTCATGAATCGAAAGAGACATGATCGCCCAAGTGTAAATCACTTATGGCACTTGACTGACTGAATGTTGTTATCATTGTTGAATAGCAGGACACACTGGGGCCTATAGCCTTGGTTGGCAACCAGTCTACCATAGAAAGAAACGGCAACCTACAGCGGGAATATCTTATGCCTAATCAGTCATGGATCGAAAGAGACATGATCGCCCAAGCGTCTATCACGTATGGCATTTAACTGAAACCGAAAGGAAATATAAAATCCTGTGATAATACCTGATTTATTAAGAACACTATCAGAACCGAAAATGCATCAATGGGTTATTCTTTTAGTCCGGAGATGGTAACAGGTTCTTGTGATTGAGAAAACCAGTTAAGAATAATAAAAGCATCATCTGTATTCGTAATGTTATCGAAACAGAATTCTGAGAACATTGCAATCCTTAGTTTGCCAAATGTTGTTGAATCACAGAGGCATAAAACTGAAATGTTATCCTTTTTATTTCGGTTCAAATACACATCTTACAGAATTCCGTCAGGGGAAGGTAAATGAAAAATATTCCCATCGAGAAATAAAGCCTTTGTTTCAAGAGGCTTGTTGTTGTGTTTATTTCAGTCATTCTTTTTCAGTTTCTCTCTTCCTTGCATCGTTAGCCATTTTTCTCCTTTTATTTCTTAAGTAGACTTTCTTTGTTGACATATGCTACTTGGAATAAATAAAGTTCTACGTTTAGACCAGTGGTTCTCAACCGATTTTGGGCCATGCCCGACTTTGGTATTTCTAAAATTCTGGTGCCCGCTGTAATATTTAATTCTTAGATATTCAAAATTGTACTGCAGTTCACGTGAAGTTTCACGTAGAAGCTTAAAAGGCCATTAATTTGGTCTCTAAACAAGCCCCCAAAGACCATGTGGTCCATGAAAGAGAAAAATTAAAAAAAAAACCCCAAAAAGACAGTTAATTATATATAGTTTCAAAACATAAAAAAAGAGAACTGAAAGGCAAAAATATAACATATTTGAATGAAAGCTTATTCGGTAATATACTTTGATCATTTTAACTATGAAATAATAATACAAAATGGAAGTTGATCTCATAACAAAATGACTGTTAGTGAGATTCTTGCGCGTCATGTCTGTTACGGATAAATTTTATATTAGGCACCAATTTAGTCAGCTTAAGCCTCAAGTCTCGTCGTTTAGTGATATCCAGTCGATTTCTTTTCTTCATTTACAACACTAAAGCTACGTTCAGCTAAATATGAAGATGAAAATGCTAACAAATTTCTTGCAACGGTGGCTGAATTTAGTTATTTAGTTAGTCTCATCACAATGCCAGGCTCACTAGAAAATAATTCACTGTTAATAACCTTTTCTCGAATTGCGCCCTTTTTCTGTTGGTATAGTAAGCCGAAGGGAGTACATACTACGCATGCCTCAGAAAAACATTACCATGCCCCACCGGTAGGGCATACGCCCCACGTTGGGAATCATTCGTTTAGAATGAATGAAACGTCATTCACACTCCAAAATTAACTGAAAACTCGTATCAGACAAGTAAAAAACATTTTCTAAGCTATCGGTCTACTTGGGGATAATCTAGATTATCTTACAGAATTCATTATAATCGTTAATCAGTCTCACAACCGAGCATGCCCGCCGCGCAGCTGGTTAACTGACTACCCCCTCTAAATATCTCAGTAGGTATTCATTCATGTGTAGCATTCGTCCAAGACATGCCTTTGTTCAAAAACTGGCAAAACCTATCCCGCCAATGTCCGCCAACTTGAACGCTCGCTTTTCTCATGCACACGGAGTCGTTGATTCAGTCGCGGAAAATTCCCTCATCGCCGTTGACTTCAGTCTAGGAAGCCCTTTGTCCATCAATACCGCCGGTATCGCCGTGAATATACGGCCATCAGTGTAGGTAGTTGTAAGCTGCAGCCGGTCGAAACTCGCTTTATATAGTATCTATCGGATCAACACGTCACTGATAATAAAATCGAAACAACGACATATGGAGTTGCCGGATAATTTGGTGCCAGAGCAAAAGAAAACCGAACGTGTACGCTAGACAAAAATGTAAACCCTACCATATTGTTCAGAATTTTGATAACACTAACAGTATGTATGTGAGGAGAATTCTAGTTGTGGTGAACTTTCTTTGTTTAAGCTTTAATATAAGACTAAAAAAATCACAAAAACAACCAGTACTTAGGCAGCAGAAGAGAGTTGAAGATGGTTTCCTCTCCCACACAGGTAAGCCACCAGGTGGAAACGGCAGGTAGCTGGTCAACCCGTTGACATCCATTCACTCTATCTCATCCCAGCTTGCTTCTTTCAATAAACGATACTTCATTTGGCCACCATGGAGAACCTTTTCTACCTACCAATCATCATGGGTGATGCTAGACTCCGGGAGAGTAACATTTTTCTTCTTGGCTTCACTTGAACTGGAGCGACTACATCGAATCAATAGCTTCATCAACTGCAAGGAAATTTGTGTCATTGTGTCGTGTCAGAATCCATCTTGCACATTTACAAATCTACCATTCGCCCGTGGATTTAATACTGCAGCCATATCTGGTTTGCTGCTCCTGTCGCACATCTCGAAATTCTTGATGAAAGAGAAATGCTCGCCCAAGCATGTATCTTGCATGGCGCTTAACTGATTGACTGTTGTTCTCATGGTTGACAGATTGAGTCCTATAGCCTTGGTTGGCAACCAGTCTAATGCAGAAAGAAACGGCTACCTACTGCGGGAATATTTTATGCCTAATCAGTCATGAATCGAAAGAGACATGATCGCCCAAGGGTGTATCACGTATGGCATTTAACTGAACCCGAAAGGAAATATAATATCCTGGGATAATACCTGCTTTATTAAGAACACTATTTGAACCAAAATGTATCAATGGGTTATTCTTTGAGTACAGAGATTTTAACTGCCAGACAAGTTTTCTTGTGGTTGAGAAAACAGGTTAAGAATAAAAAAAATCTTCTGTATTCGTAATGTTATCGAAACAGAATTCTGAGAACATTACAATCCTTAGTTTGCTAAATGTTATTGAATCACAGGGGCATAAAATTGAAATGTTATCCTTTTTATTTTGGTTTAGATACACATCAAGGGAAGGCAAAATAAAAATAAAATCTGTAATCAATCCCGACCAGGTAGCTCGTCTCCAGTCACTTTCCCACCGACTTGACGTGGCTTCTCTCGGTCTTTTCTATAAATATTTTCATAGCAACTATGACAAGATTTTTTTCTTGATGTCCCGATTACATGAATTTAAGTCTGCTACTAGATTGGCATTTAGGTCTCACCGTTTTATCGTTTAAATAAATGCAAGCATAATTTCTACTCAAACGTTTTTCTTGCACTTACAACCTGTGAAACTCCCATATTTCTTGCCTCTCTGACAACCACAATCTTCAAAAGTTTAAATGCAACGTCAATCGCCATTTTCTGTCTTCTTGAACCCCTTTCAGTTTTTTGTTCTTTCCTCAATCCTCCCTATACTCGTTCTTTTCTCTCACTTTCACTCCCTGTAACCCCTGCGTACTAGTAGCTTTCCCGCCTTGCCTGGGGTGAAATGATTAACAAAATTTAAATGCAACGTCAATCACCATCTTCTATCTTCTTGAATCCTGTTCATCTTTTGTCCTTTCCTCAATCCTCCTTATACTCACTTTTCTCTCATTTTCACTCCCAGTAACCCCTTGAGTACTAGTGGGATTTCAGCCTTGACTGGGGTGAAATGATTAAAAAAAATTAAATGCAACGTCAATCGCCATCTTCTATCTCCTTGAATCCCGTTCATCTTTTGTCCTTTCCTCAATCCTCCCTATACTCAGTCTTTTCTCTCACTTTCACTCCCTGTAAACCCCTGCGTACTAGTGGCATTCCCGCCTTGTCTGGGGTGAAATGATTAACAAAATTTAAATGCAACGTCAATCGCCATCTTCTATCTCCTTGAATCCCATTCATCTTTTGTCCTTTCCTCAATCCTCCCTATACTCAGTCTTTTCTCTCACTTTCACTCGCTTTAACCCGCTGCGTACTAGTAGCTTTCCCGCCTTGCCTGGGGTGAAATGATTAACAAAATTGAAATGCAACGTCAATCGCCATCTTCTATCTTTTTGAATCCCGTTCATCTTTTGTCCTTTCCTCAATCCTCCCTATACTCAGCCTTGTCTCTCACTTCCCTGCAGCCGGTCAAAACTCGCTTTATATAGTATCTCTCGAATCAACATCTCACTGATGATAAACTCGAAACAACGACAGATGAAGTTACCCGGATAATTTGATGCCAGACTTAAAGAAAACCGAACGTGTACGCTAGACAAAAATGGCAAACCCTACTATATTGGTCAGAATTTTAATAACACGAACAGTATGTGTGAGAGGGTGAAACTCGAGGGTGAAACTCGAGGGTGAAACTCCCCTCCGCATATTAGTGGCATTCCCGCCTTGATTGGGGCGAACCGATAAAAAATGTCCCCACCCTGAAACAAAACGATTAAAATGAAAACCAAAAGAAATCTATCGTTGATTCAGTCTGTAATGCAGCGTTGGGATCCCTACTGAGGAACTGCAGGTAGATCGCTACAATCCAGAGAAGATATACTACGCAACGAATGGTTAAAACATCTAATTACAAAATCAGTATTCAAGCAGGAGGATCGAGTCCAAAACAAAAGGAACCATGGTACCAATCCTTCATTTGGATTAGATACAGTTGCGGCCAAAGTGTTCAGAACGGCACTGTTTTTGTCAGAAAAGTAGGTATAATTTTTTATCAAAGTTGTTTTGTATTCTATAATTTTCACAGACAATAAATACGATATTATTTGTTATTGTCTGAGATTTCGGTGTAATTTGAGAGGATAATACAAAAGTTATGGATAATTTAGGGATTTATTGCAAAACCCATGGCGGCCAAAATGATCAGTACGGTTGCTTTTACTCCGTGTTTTAGTAAATTTAACCGGCGAACTCTTTTTTTTTAATTTGTTTACGTGACGGTTCGTTTACTAAACATTTGTAAGAATATCTGCAGTGTACTTTGTAAAATATAATGCCACTTACTCCGTTACCAATTCGTCAGCAGATTTTTAAGCTTCGAAAGAAGGATAATTTAAGTATTGAGTTTATTGCAAAGACAGTTAACAAGTCAAAAAGTGTTGTTCACGGTATTCTTAAGGTCTACGATGATTGTGGTACGTGTGAAGCAAGAAAGTCTACAGGTAGGCCAAGAAAAACGACCAAGAGAGAAGATCGTGCTATAGTAAAGTTGGTTAAAAAGGACAGATTTAAAACTGCTGCTGCTGTTTCTCGGGAAATGAGCATTGTACTGAAGAAAACTTTATCTCGAAAAACTGTGTCTCGTCGTTTAGTTGAACATGACCTACAAGCAAGAGTACCTGCAGTGAAGCCACTGATCAGCTCCAAGAATAAAAATGTCGTCTTACCTTTGCAACCGAACATGTGTTGTGGTCTCAAGAAAAATGGCAAACGGTGCATTTCAGTGATGAATCTAAGTTTATGTTATTTGGCTAAGATGGGAAAAGGTACGTTCGTCGAAAAGTAGGTGAAAAATTGTCGCCAAAATGCCGTAAGACTAGTGTTAAATTTGGTGGAGGAAGTGTCATGGTTTAGGGGATGATATCTGGACGTCATGGAAAGGTAAATGCAGGAGTTTATAAACAACTTGTAAAAGATCATGTCTTGCCTGTGCTGAGAAATTCAACTAAGCGACCACCCATATTCATGCAGGACAATGCCCCATGTCACAAGGCTAATGTGATCATGAACTTTCTCAAGGCTGAAAAGGTTATTGTTATGGATTGGCCTGCTCAAAGCCCATATCTCAATCCTATTGAAAATGTGTGGAATATTCTAAGAGAATGTTCGAAAGCCAGAAATCCTAAAACAACCGAGCAATTATGGAATGCCCTTCAGGAAGAATGGAATAAGATCACCCAGCAAGAAATTGAAAATTTAATTTCCTCATGCAGTCGAAGATGTCAAAGTGTGATTGAAGCTAAAGGGCTTCACACTAAATATTAAATGATTCCAGTATTCTCTGTCATTTTTTATTATTTTGTTATTTTTTCAACCGTTCTGATCATTTTGGCCGTCATGGGTTTTGCTTTAAATCACTAAATCATCCATAACTTTTGTATTATCTGCTCAAATTACACCAAAATCTAAGACAATAACAATTAATATCGTATTTATTGTCTGTGAAAATTATAGAATATAAAACCACATTGATAAAAACTTATACCTACTTTTCCGACAAAAACAATGCCGTTCTGAACATGCAACTGTATATAGATAAACATATCTGTTCATTAATATTCGACAAAGTGAAAATCTAGGCAGAATTCGAATTAAAAACGTCAGCATAGATTTATTTATGGCAACCGAGAAGTAAGCCAATGTTTTTTCGTTAGATAACTATTCGATGATCATTGAAAATGATACAAAATATATGTCGATTTTCGAAAGAGGCTTGCAGAAAGGCAACGTGTAAATAAATAGAATGAAATAAGGTTTTCCCGCGACTGAATTCACTAGAAACCGTTTTCTTCCGGCGCTTATAATTGAGCGGAACAATTGCACTCCATTTGCAGATGTGTTGATACGCAGAATTATTGATCTTAGCCGAGAAGAACCACCACGATGATAGCTCTTTAAAGATGGCGGCGGTAAGATTCGCGCGCGGGAGAACACACGCACGTGCGCGTGGGCGCGAGAACAGACGAGCGTGTTATTAACTCACAGATTGTATCGAAAAAAACAAAAAACAAAACAAAACAAAAAAAACGCACACACAAGAATCCACGTTACGCACAAAGGACGTACTACACAAAAGGTCGGTTTGTGTAAGGTTGACAATAATTCTTTTTTTATAATTCTTTGCTACAATCATCTTCGAAGTAGATTTCTCGTAAGCCAGTATGCTGGCTCACAAAGCATGCTTACAAAGGCTAGCGACAATAGTCCGTACTACAATGTTTTCCTGCAATTTTAATAAGTTTGCGTAGCGTGCGGTAATGGTTAACGAGCATAGTACGGTTTACTATTGCTAATTAGAGCTTATACTTACTGGATAAAATATCACATAACATAAAATATCCCATACCATATAACCAACAAATGGTTGACGTGAAGTAAAATCTCCCCTCCCTCTACCTAAATCAATCTCTCTCTCTCTCTCTCTCTCTCTCTCTCTCTCTCTCTCTCTATATATATATATATATATATATATATATATTTTAAGACATTTTATATTTATACATTCTTTTTATTGATACAAATATTTAGTAAATGCTTTGTTTATAATAAACAGTATTAAACAACATTTACCGGCCTGAATGTCCGAGAAATTTTCAGAGAAAATATTCGTCCTCCGACAGGAATCGAACCCGTATCCTGTACAGAACCGTCATATAGCTTGACGATTTGGCCACAAAGGATCGTTCGGTTAGCAAGGTCGATTTTCCTGTCCTACAATCTTCCATGATTCTCTCACGTACTTTCATATCTCCTCATGGCGTATAAACATAAAAATGTCTTAAAATAATTGTCGGACTTTGTCCATTTCATTATATATATATATATATATATATATATATATATATATATATATATATATATATCAGGAAAAGACTTAAATATTCGTTAAAATTGTTCTAGAAATTTGTTTACGTTAAGATACACTTCAAGCAGATATGAGCGTTCGAGAAAAATCATGGGAATTTGTAGTTCAAAAAACAGTAATTTAACCTTGCTAACCAGACGCTTCCTCTGTAGCTAAATGGTATAGCACGTCAGGCTATTTGACAGTTTCGTATAAGATACAGGTAGGATTCCTGTCGGGGAGAGACATATTTTCTATGAAATTTGTCGAACATTCAGCTCTGTAAATGTTGTTAATGCCTTTTATTATTAACAGAGCATTTACTTAAAGATTTGTATCTATAAAAAGTAACGTATAAACAATAAATATATTAAAATCAGTGTCGGACTTACTCCATTTCATAATATATATATATATATATATATATATATATATATATATAGTCGCACTGAAGAGCTGTGATACAGCGAAACAGTACTGTCTGCGAACGACATAATTCTGCTCTTGAAAATATATTTTAGTTGTGGTTGAGTGATAAGCTAAATCTATAAACAACAGCCGCCGGTGTTAATGAAAAGCTCTTCAGTAAAATGAATTGGAGCACTCCGGCTGATTGGCATTTATTTACATTCGTAAAAACAATACGCTAGATTTAGTTGTTTCTCTCTGTCGAATGAAGATAGCTCAGTGGTAGAAACTCTGACTGATCGGTTGGGTTTCGATCCGGGCTTGAAGTATTCGGATGTCTAGTCGCACTGAGGAGCTGTGATACAGCGAAACAGTGCTGTCTGCGAATGATATATATATATATATATATATATATATATATATATATATATATATATATATATATGGTGTCTTTCGCCAAAGTGGGACTTATATTGAAGAGTGTTTAATAATAAAACACACACACATAAAAATTTCAGTTTGACTATACCTTTGAATGACTAAAAATTGATTCTATCAAACGTAAGAACGCCGTAATTAAAAACCGGTTGCGTAAGTATACGGAAATCCTTGAAAACGAATAGAGCGACATTCAAAAGTACCCAAGAAAAATAATATCTTGTTATATTAAGCTCTGAACCATTGTATCTGAGAAATGATTAAAGATATATTACTGGAATTCTCCGCGGTTTTTATAACACGATTGGACTCTTCTTTGAGCAATAATTAGCCTCTAATCTTAACAGAAGTATCGTGGTGAAATCGATCATAAACAAAAATGACATGTTCGTCATTAATTAATCCTAGCTGAGAATTGGAAACTCATGAAGTATTGAAATATATCTATGTTATTCAACTTATTCACCGTTCTCTTGATGGTTCTTGAATACACTTTGAAGATGGAAGCCAGAGCATGAATGTTGGTACCATTACTGAAGGCTTGAATGATCTTTTTCCTCTCACCATTGCTCAGTTGGGAAACGGTGGATATGACACAAAACAATTTTGACCTGCTCACTTTTTGTCTACTAAATATGAAGTGAAAATAATAATTTATACTTAAGGATATAGGTTGACAAAGGCCATATTTTACTTGTGTCTGTAAGTAGACAGAGACCGCGTTTATACTTGAGTTTATAGATTTACAGAGGCCGCGTTTGTACTTGGGTCTATAGTTAAACAGAGATTGCGTTGATATTTGAGTGTATAGGCTGACAAAGGGCATGTTTATACTTGAGTCTATAGGTATACAGGGACCGTGTTTATACTTGAGTTTATACGTAGACATAGGCTGCGTTTATACTTGAAGCTATAGGTAGACAAAGGCTGCGTATATACTTGAGTTTATGGGTAGACAGAGGCCATGTTTATGCTTATGAATTAGGTTTCCACCAGTTTAAGGTGTGCGCTAGGAACAGGTCACATGTTAAGTTTCATGATGATTTAACAGATGCGAAACAGCCAGAAATATAGAAAAATATATTAAAAAAAACCTTAACAAAGAATCAGTTTTCTTGCAAAATAACTTCACGTGATAATAATTCGTATCGACAAACGACTGGGGAGAGCCTGACATGACTGAAATGAAGCAGAACAGTTTATTTTACACTGTTTAAATAAAGCAGAACTTTGACAGATTATTTCCTGTCGCTTGTATTAAGGATTATTATTATTATTATCATTATCATTATTATTATTATTATTATTATTATTATTATTATTATTATTATTATTATTATTTTCTTTGTTATCTGGCTTTTACAAGTTTTTTTCCAGGTCCCGCCCAGGGATGTAAGGTTAGAAATGGCATCATGAGACTTTACACTGAAAAAAAAATTACATAGATAAAGCCCTTTGTAAAGTGTGGGCTGTACTTGTCAGAACAATTTTTTGTATCTCTTTGAGGCATGGACTTCCAGGGATCCCTTCAATCAGCCTACTGGAATCTTTTGCAACCAGTCCAAGGATTGTTGATGTTCCCATGTGCCACATTTTTGAGATTTCTATTTCAAGGTCCTTGTATTTTGACAGCTTTTCGAATATCTTCAAAGATACATTGCAGTCTGCAGTGACTGCCATATCAATAAAAATGCACTTATTTTGTTTGTGATCTTTAATAACAATATCTGGGCGGTTGGCTGTAATTGTTCTGTCAGTATGTATTGTGTAGTCCCATAGAATTGTAACGGGTCCTATCTCCGTAACCGGTTCTGGGTTGTGTTCTGGGTGGTGTTTCCTTCCCGTAGGAGATGCAAATTTTCTAATACAAATATTGGCCCACTCTGTCATGCCGGGTTTTATATTCAGTGGGTGCCAATATCGTGCAACCTGATACAAGATGATCAATGGTTTCTGGATATTTATCTCAGAATCTGTATTTTGGGCTAACACAGTATTTTAGTATATGTGCTTGATAATTCCTAGTTAACAAGCATTGGTCCTGTGCAGCAAGGATAAAACCTTCAGTTTTAGCTTTCAACCCTGCACTACGTAGCCACTGATGGGTACGGTTTTTGTCTACGTCAGCTTGTTTGGTACGGGCAGAGTATTGGCTATGAAGCGGTTTATCTTGCCATTGTTTCTGTATCTTATCGGTTGCATCTGTCTTTGCTTTTTTTTTTTTTATGTATTTTGCAGCTTCAGCCGGTTTACCGTGTTGTACTTGTATTTCTGCGCCCATTTGAAACTCCATTTTTTGTTGGCTTCCTTTATTACGGAGTAAAGACGCTTACTGCTTTCCTGTTCCTTGACACATATCATCATCCAGTCTTCTGTAGTTTCCAGGTATCTTTGGAGGTCAATTGTTGTAGTTTTGTAGGACAATTGTTATTATTAGTATTATTATTTCCTTTGATTTCTTTTCTTAGCACATTTCCATTTGGTTCCCAACCAGAGACCTAAGGTCAGCAATAGCTTCATGATATTTTCCACAAAGCATTTTTGTAAAAACAAAAACCTAAGATCACCCATATTTTACATAGATAAAGCTCTTCGTAACGTGTGAGTTGTACTTTTGAGTGCAATTTTCTATATTTAATTGAGGCATGGCCGACCAGGAATCCCTTCAGTGTGACAATCAGAAACTTTTCCAATCAATCCGAGAGTTCCGACTGCAACTGGAATTATTGATGTCCTCATGTGTCACAGTTTTGAGATTTTTATTTCAAGATCTTTTTATTTTGATTAGTTTTTTTTTAAAGATCTTCAAAGATACATGACAATCTGCAAGGACTGTCATGTCAATAAGAATGCGTTTTCTGTTTTGTGATCTTTGGTCCCGATATTTGGGCTGTTAGATTTGATTGTTCTGTTTGTGTGTATTGTAAAGTCTCATAAAATTGTTACAGGTCCTTCCTCTGCAATCAGGTCCGAGTGATGTTTATACCAGTTTCTTGCAGTTTCCCTTCTGTAAAACAGTCCTGGGTATGACGATAATTTACATCTGCGTCCTGGGTAAGACGATAAACTACGTCCAGCAGCAAGGCCTCTGATCAGATGTTGAGCAGCGTGGAACAACCTCTTAGTTGCTGGTTCCCAGGTCTCCCCTGACCCGGGGTGGTAGCACCTGTTAAGGTCGCAGCTATGGGCAAATAGTTAACCCCTAAACTGGGGTCAAAACACCATGAAAGTGTAAAAATAGGTTTTAATACCAGAAATACTTTAAAAAATTATTACCAGCAATACTGTTTTGCAAAAAATATTACCAACAATGTTTTTAAAAAATAAATATTACTAGCAATACATTTTTGAAAGAAAATATTACCAGCAATACATTGTTGAAGGAAAACTATTACCAGAAATAGATTTTTGACAAAACAAAATATCACCAGCAATAAAGATTTTGTCGGCATTAAATAACCCATTGAGGTTGATATGCCCTAAAACAAACCAAACTAAACCAAACCAAAACTTCCTGTAAATGTTGCAACATTTTCTAGTGCAGATATTGGCCCACTCTCTCATCCCGATTTTTATATTCAGTGGGTGCTCACATCGTACAACCTGATATAAGATGGTCAGTTCTTTCTGAATAATTATCACAAAAGCTTCAATGGGGGTTAACACAATTTTTCAGTCCGTGTGCTTGGTAATTTTTAGTTATCAAGCCTTGGTCCTGTGCAGCGAAAATAAAACCTTCGGTTTCAGGTTTGAATACTGCACAACGCAACTACTGTTAAGTACCACGTTTGTCTACATCAGCTTGTTTGGTACGCCAATGAAGAGGCTTCTCTTGCCATCGATTCTGCATCTGGTACATTGCATTTACTTTTGCTTGCTTTTTGAGGATCTTTGCCGTTGCAGTAGCTGCATTATGGTTTCTTATTTCTTTCATGTTCTTTGCCACAGATCATCATCCAGTCTCCTGTAGTTTCCAGGTATCTGCACACATACAGGCGGCCAAAATCAGCCTTAGGATGATGCATGCCGTGGCAAGTGTGATGCTGTCACCTTTTGACATCTATTCGCTTAATGTCAGCTCTGGTTCCATTAAGGATGTTATTATTATTATTATTATTACTATTATTATGATTACTATTATTATTACTAGTTTTATTACTATTATTATTATTACTATTATTATTACTATTATTATTATTATTACTATTATTATTACTATTATTATGATTACTATTATTATTACTATTATTATTACTATTATTATTACTATTATTATTATTATTATTACTATTATTATAATTACTATTATCATTACAGTTATTATTACTATTATCATTACTATGATTATTATTATTACTATTATTATTATTATTACTATTATTATCATTACTATGATTATTATTATTACTATTATTATTACTATTATTATCATTACTATGATTATTACTATTATTATTACTATTACTATTATTATTATTATCATTACTATTATTATTATTACTACTATTATTATTATTTCCTTTGATATCTGGCGTTTACACATTTCTTTCCGGGTCCCGCCCAGGGACCTAAGGTTAGAAATGGCATCATAACACTTTCCACTGCAAAAAAAAAAAAAAATAATTACATAGATAAAGCCCTTCGTAAAGTATGGGCTGTACTTGTCAGAACAATTTTTTGTATCTCTTTGAGGCATAGACTTCCAGGGATCCCTTCAATTAGTCTACTGGAATCTTTTCCAACCAATCCTAAGGCTCCAACTACAACAGGGATTGTTGATGTTCCCATGTGCCACATTTTTGAGATTTCTATTTGAAGGTCCTTGTATTTTGACAGCTTTTCGAATATCTTCAAAGATACATTGCAGTCTGCAGGGACTGCCATATCAATAAGGAGACACTTATTTTGTTTGTGGTCTTTAATAACAATGTCTGGGCGGTTGGCTTTGATTGTTCTGTCAGTGTGTATTGTGTAGACCCATAGAATTGTAACAGGTCCTATCTCCGTAACCGGGTCAGGGTGGTATTCGTACCAGTTTCTTTCAGTTTCCTTCCCGAAGAAGTTGCAGATTTTCCAGTGCAGATATTGGCCCACTCTGTCATGCCGGTTTTTATATTCAGTGGGTGCCAATATCGTGCAACCTGATACAAGATGATCAATGGTTTCTGGATATTTATCACAGAATCTGCATTTTGGGCTAACACAGTATTTTAGTATATGTGCTTGATAATTCCTAGTTAACAAGAATTGGTCCTGTGCAGCAAGGATAAAACCTTCAGTTTCAGCTTTCAACCCTGCACTACGTAGCCACTGGTGGGTACGGTTTTTGTCTACGTCAGCTTGTTTGGTACTTATTACTATTATTGTTATTATTATTACTATTATTATTATTTTTGTGAAATATAGTTATTATATTTATTCGAATAGATTCCTTTTTTTTCTGTTTTCCCTAAAACAGTTTTGTCGTTTTCACGTTTCATCCGTTCTTAGAGTCTTCTTCATCTATGAAGAAATTCTCCAACAATCAATGCTATGGATTGCTATTACGCACTTCAGAAGTTTTTCTCTAATGTGCCGTGTCCATACGGGACGTGGACGACGATCATGTTTCTTTACAACTTCATACGCTTTTTTTTTAGCTTGCAGCAATGTTTTTTTATTGATTGACTCATTTTTACGGTTTATCAAACATTTTGCAGGTTATATTAAAGAAAATATTTTTAGATTGTAACATTTTTTTGTTTGAGATAACAATGCTTAATTGATACAAGTCTTATTAATTAACCCATAGCGGGCGGAGAAGAGGTGGATTCATACCTTTCCCCAACGGTATTTTCGTGTAATTGAATATAACTAGCCGAATTGGAATTGGAACTCGGCTCTCCGATTAACAATTCCGAGCCAATATCCATTGCACCACCCGTAAATCCAAGCTTATAGCACCAGATATTCCCAAGCGGTCACCCATCTAGTTAGTGACCAGACTCGATGATGCTCAACTACAGTGAGACATTTAAAGTGGCAAAGAAAATTTGTGAGACAATAGGTCTGACCATTGATGAAGTATTTCATTTTCTGTCATTCATTTAGAGAGGCTGGTTTTGTAGGTTATTTGTTGTTTCCTTATGCACCTCTTGCATTCAGTATATCCTGTGAGTGTCAAATTCTCCAAGCCCTCTTTCCTCATTAAGTGGCCAAAGAATTCCAGCTGCCTCTTTCTGATTATAAGTATGAGCGTTCTTTACGCTTCCATTTTTCTGAAACCTTCCTCGATGCTCGCATACGCTGTCTGTATTCTCACTAATCTTTTTTTTTCTGTAGAATAACATTTTTGTTGTGTCAAGTTTACTTTTCACATCTGTGTATATTTCTTCATCTTTCTTGCCATATTCGCGACGTTTCGGCCGTTGTACACTCCGGCCTACTTGAGGATCTGTCTATATTTCTGCGATTAGGTATTGTAATTATTTACACAATTTACATTTTCGTACTGTTGTCCTCATCTTTCTTGCCATATTCGCGACGTTTCGGCCGTTATACACTCAGCCTTCTTCAGGATCTGTTTATGTTTCTGCGATGATGTATGGTCATTACTTACACTATTTACATTGTTCGCACCGTTGTCCTCATCTTTGTTGCCATATTCACAACGTGTCGGCCGTTGTACGCTACGGCCTTCTTCAGGATTTGTTTATATTTCTGCGATGAGGTATTGTAATTATTTACGCTATTTACTTTGTTCGGACTGTTCTCCTCGTCTTTGTTGCCATATTGGCGACGTGTCGGTCGTTGTACTCTACGGCTTTCTTCAGGATTTGTCGATATTTCTGCGATGAAGTATTGTGTTTATTTACGCTTTTTGTATTGTTTGGACTGCTGTCCTCATCTTTGTTCTCATATTGTCGACTTGTAGGACATAGTACGCACCGACCTTCTTCTGGACCTGTTTATATTTCTGCGATGAGGTATTGGAATTAAACTATTTAGATTGTTCGGACTCTTGAAATAATTTTTATTGCCATATTCGCGACGTGTTGGCCGTTGTACGCTCCGACCTTCTTCAAGGACACGTAACTCTGTGGATAAAAGCATTGGTTGAATGCAGTGATTTGAACCAAAGAATTGTAGCTGAAGTGAACAAAAAATTGCAGAGTTGCGTTAAAGCGTGATCACTGAGACATCCGGAAGAGGCATGGCATGTGGAACTAGAACAATCTACACAGTGTTCAGTTAAAATTCCGATCACCACAAGAAGGCCAAAACGCCGTGAATACGGCAATAAAGAGAGGACAACATTCCAAACAATGTAAATAGTGAAAATAAACACAATACCTATAGACAGATCCTGAAGAAGGCCGGAGCGTACAACGGACGTCACGTCGCAAATATGGCAACTAAAATGAGAACAACAGTACGAACAATGTAAATAGTGTAAATAATCAGAAAGCCACATCGCAGAAATATAGGCTGATTCTGAAGAAGGCCGGAGCGTACACCGACCCAAACGTCGTGAATATGGCAATAAAGATAAGGACAATAGTCCGAACAATGTAAATAGGTCAAATGATTACAATACCTCACCGCAGAAATATAGACAGATCCTATGAATGCTGGAGCGTACAAAAGCCGAAACGTCATGAATATGGCAATAAAGATGAGGAGAGCAGACCGAACAATGTAAATAGTGTAAATAATCTCCTCTTCTTCTTGAAGGAAATTATTTCTCGTTTAACAACCATTTCTCTCTATGTTTTTTTGAGGACCCTATTGTGCAACAAAGATTGATGTGTTGAAATAAAAAGGAACATATATTAAGATGAATAAATTAGTAGTGGGAGAATTAATAATGGCTAATGCTTGTGTATATTAAATAAAAAGAAAAGAGCCTGTATATATTTTGCATATGAAAGATGCTGACTCACCTCCCTGTCTGACACAATTCTATGGCGTTAAGCCTTGCCATGATGTCCACTGTTACAAGGTAACTGAATAGATTTTAGACATCAAGGCCATCATGATTAATGTTGCTAATACGTTTTATTGATCCCAGCGTTGACAGTTTATGAAACAAGCGTCAAAGTAGTTGTAGTTACCAATTGAACGCTTCAACGTTGCAGAGTTTAAGAGAGTGACATTGTTTTCTATACGAAGTGTCTGCGATCTGGTATTTTTCTGTTCGTGCTGTCTTGTTACGCACACATGTTTGAGAATAGGCACTGGTTAAACGTCTTCATATCAATTAAATATTTTCGGTTTGAATTGATGCATTCGTAAATTATGTAATTATATTTGCGCAAATGAAAGCATTTAGAAACTAAAAACATTATATTACAGATATATATGTGGTGAGTTATAACGCATCTATCAATAGTAGACGCAAGGCGTTACTGAGCGTGAGAGAATATGAGGAAAACTACTATTACGGAGAGAGGACAATAAAAGAACAAGAATTACGACAGATGATGACGATTGTCAATGCATTTAAATTTATGAAAATCAAAGGTAATAAAGCCACTATGACGCAAGGAGGTTACCGAGTGTTAGAGAATATGAGAAAAACTACTATGAAGGAGAGAGGACACCAAAGAACAAGAATTCAAAGACAGAAGATAACGATTGACATTACATTTAAATTTTTAAAGATCAAAGGCAATAAAGCCACAATACGCAAGTGGGTTACAAGAGTCTTAGAGAATATGAGAAAAACTACTATGAAGGAGAGAGGACACCAAAGAACAAGAATTAAAAGACAGAAGATAACGATTGACATTGCATTCAAATTTTTAAAGATCAAAGGCAATAAAGCCACTAATACGCCAGTGGGTTACTGAGTCTTAGAGAATATGAGAAAAACTACTATGAAGGAGAGAGGACAATAAAAGAACAAGAATTAAGAAGACATACGATAACGATTGACATTGAATTTAACTTTTTTGAAGATGAAAGTTTACTTGAAATAAGAAGCTAGCAGAGAGTTTCACATGCGACAATTGCGAGAGTATAAACTGTTATAGAACTTAGGGTTATATCTAGATATTTCAACTCTAAGATGATGAGACATTGCCGCCAATAGAGTTCTACTCTTACATTTATTAAGTCTAGGTACCAAAGAGAAAAGCTCATCCGAACAATTACCATGAAATTATTTATAGAAGAGACACTGGGAAGAGATAAATTACTGCTGGGGGAAACTGACTGAAACCAAGAGACCAGGTCAGGACCAGTAACATTACAGATTCTTGTTTGGATTTTATAAATAATCTCTAAATTCATAGCTGATAATAACGATTGACATTGCAATCTGAAACTGTTATCATAGAACTCAGGGTTATATCTAACCATTTGAACTGTAATATGATGAGACCTTTCCGCCAATCTAGTACTGCGCTTAATTTCATAAAGTCTACGAATGAAAGAGTAAAGCTGTTCAGAACAATTTCCATTAAAATATTTATAGAGAAGGCAGAGCGAATCTACGTGTTAGATTCTCAAAGCACTGCTTCCTCATGATGTGACCAAGAATTTCTACATGTTACTTTCTGGTTCTTGCTTTTAGTGTCGTTTTGGTTCCATTTATCTCAAGAGTTCATCGTTGCTTACATAATCCGTCCATAGAATTCTCATCATCCTTCTGTAGAAAAACTTCACCTGTGATTGTTCAGCATTCCCTGGCATGCAAGAGGATTGAGACTACACATTAGTTCGATATATATTTATTTGTTTCTAACGAAAATCACCTTTTTCTGAGTTTGTTTTTTAACATTTGAAAATATACATCTTTCGCTAACACGCGACATCTTTAGATCTCGGTGTAACATTTTTCATCCTCTGAAAAAAACCTTCCGAGCTTTGTTAAAAAAATAGTGCGTATTATTTGCTACAATATATGAATTCGTGAAATCCAGTCTACACAAGTATAATACTTCATTCAACCACAAAACAAGGTTCCAGTAATATCAACGTTTCACACCAGTAACGGACTGTCACGACTTTCTCGAAGTAACGATATGATAGAAAACCTCGGCCCTTTTTTATTTTGAGGGTCTCTAATCTCTAACCATGGATTCTTAGGCTGGAAGGGAAAAAGAATGAAGTATAACAGGACTGGGAATTATAATCTTTACAAATTGGGTACTTTTTCCCCAGCCGACGCCCAAAGCAATGGTGCGGTTGTTTGCGCTTGAAATGTGATCGAGTAGCTCATATTATCGACTTAATTGTTAACCCAGCAGAACAGGAGAGGAAATGCATTATATGTAATATTCAGGTAATATTATAAGAAAAAAATCTCATAAGTGAGTATGTATATACAATGTGCGATGGGTAAATTGTCGTCTAAATGACGCAGAAGTGAAAATAACACATTTTAACAAATATATTTACCAAAATTACACAAAAATATCTTGAAATACTAAAGTGTAAATTTATTCAATAAAATCACCATTGGCTTCAGCCAGGGCTTCCAGACAATTTCGGAATCTCCAGCAACTCTCGTGGACAGTCTAATTGTTTAAGATGATGAATGCTGCCATAATCCTTGCCTTCAGTTCATCTTTGGTGTTACAAGGAGTTTTGTTGGTCTCCCGCTCAACTGGGCCCCACGCATATTAATCAAGTGGGGTCCAGTCTGACAGCCATGACTGGGTTACCTATTTGTGTAGCATGGTGCCAGACATAGGGTCTTCCAGCAGCCACCGTCTTGACCCAGGGCAGCACTATCTCCTCGAGGTACTTGATGTAAGCCTCCGCGTTGATTCCGAGGCCCTGTAGGAGGATGAATGGAGATATAACGTCGTGATCACTCCAAAGACCTTCGTAATCACCATTAAACTGATACAATTCTTTCCAAATTCTGCACTGTTCTCAAATTGACACCCAGATACTCTGAATTGTTCATACTGGAGCTTCCGGCAAGAATGCCAAGCAGTACAGCATGTCGTTTCCAAATTTCTGTCGGAGTGAAATGTGTTATTGTGCTCTTTTTCTCACAGACGGTGCCCAACTGACCATATTACATTTTGTAGTGGATAAAATCGAAAA
>OZ038508.1:81332950-81345450 GCA_964036315.1 Acanthosepion esculentum | reverse complement strand
TTTATGTTCCTCCTCCTCTACTTCTTATTCCTCCTCCTCTCTTTCCTTACTTCTCATCCTTGTTCTCTTCTTTTTCTCGCTTCTTTTTCTTTTTCTTTCTTAGACTTTTCTTCTTTTGTCCTCCTCACATTCTTCTCTCACCGTTTCACCTTTTCTTCCCCCACCTCCTCTTCCTCCACCTCCTTCCCTTTCCTCCTCGTCCTCCTCTTCTTTGTTAATTTTCTTGCTCCTCCACAGCATTCTATTCTTTTTCTCTCTATTTTTTTTTCTTTCCATCATCTTCTGCTCCCCCTACTCCTATGATTATTCTAATTCTTGCTTCTTCTCCTCCCCCTCCTCCTCCTCAACTGTCCCCTCTTCTTCTTCATTGTTCTTTTACTTACTTCTCCTCCCGCTCTTCCATATCCTCTTCCTTTTCTTGCTTCTCTTCTTTTTCTTTCTGAGCCTTTTCTTCTTTTTTTTCTGCCTCATCATCTTCGCTTCACCTTATCTTTCACCACCTCCTCCCCCTCTTTCTCCTTTATCATCTCCTCCTCCTCCTCTTTGTTACCATTCATTTCTTTCTCCTCCTATGATTATTCTACTTCATGCTTCTCCTACCCTCGTCCTCCTCATCTCCCTCCTCTCCTACTTTATACTAATATTAGCGGCCATACCCAGCGAGTCGATCAGAAAAAGCGTTCAATTAGAATGGAGCAAAAACAGCATCATGTTTAGATGTAACAGAGTCTATCTTCTTCAATTACTTTAAAGTACTTTCATTAAAAACATTTTGAATTAATGCAGTTACTAATATAACAGAAGTAGTCTGTATTTATTCAATTGAAGTTAGCCGTTGACATGAAGGTGTAAAACAGGCAACATGGCGACCCACTTCAGGCCACAATTATATTTGAGTTTTTGAAATTCAATTTTTAAGTGTGCTACCAGGGATGTAAAAGAGGATACATTTATAAAGCAAATTGGTTGAAGGATCAACGAAAAATAAGAAAAAAACACAGTAAAAATCGTCATTTTTCGCTATTTACGCGGGTTTTCACGATATAGATGGACTCAGTTATCAAGTTAAATGACTGCTAACCAATCAACTTTTTGTTGGCTACGATTGAGTGAAGTTTGTAGTAGATTGCTTAAAAATTGAGAGAGTTTTTAGTTTAAAATTTGTGTTGAAATCGATTTGTGTTAAAATAGATTTTTCGCTTTTCGTGGATTTTAGCAAAATGCGTAGAAATAAAGATAAGGTATTGTTTAACACGTTATGATGTAAGTAACCTACATACCGAGTTTGAATGAAATCGGAGGAAAAAAAGTCGAATTTTCGATTTTTTATCAGCTTTATCGAGTATTGATTTTTTAAAAAAATTATCGAATGTTTACGCTAAGAACCCATCTCTTACGTTTTACAATGTACGTGCCAATTTTAGTCAAAATCGGTTAGATGGATCTTGAGTGAAAAGGTATCACACTGAAAGACAGACAGACATAGATGTGTTTACCTTCTTACGATGTTCATATCACTTTCAGTCTTTACTTCCAAACGCGTCGCCTGTCATAAATGTTTTTGGTATCCTTTGATTAAAACATGATTCACTCGCAATTGAAAAACACTTTAATTTAATCATTAGCAATAAACAATGGCTGCGGTGAAACATTCGACAGATTAGAATCTACATTCGATAAACAACTTCGTTACGGGCCTGAAAAGAAACAATACAAAAATGAAAATACTTTTTCGTATATAATATTATCTTTATTATTTACGCTTTTAGATGCGGGCCATTGTCCTTATCTTTGCTGTTGTTATCACAACGTTCCGGCCTTCACTAGGTGTATCGAACCGGGTATCCGACAGGGAATGTCAAACAGAACTCTTTATTCAATCCACTTAGTTAGAGTGATCTCGTTCCGCTACGCATGTCTAGGGACAGGGTCGGGGCAATAGTCTCATCCAATCTATGATACAGGACCCCCACTTCTACTACATCTCAATTTTCATAAAGGAGAGTTCTAGTTCCAATATATCCGTTTACGTGGGAATATCCACTTAATCCCCCAGATATGAGTTAATCAGTAAGACTTGTGCTTATAAATTATCATTATCTCCCAAAATTCGTACAATCTAAAAATATCTTCTGGTTTTTACTATCCTACAAAAGGCTGATAAACCGTAAAAATGAACCTTATTTTTTTGTAATGCTCAGTTTGTATTAAGTACAAGTACACATTCCCCGGTCCAGGGATTGGATTCATAATTACTATAGCACACAATTCACAAACTGTCGTTTTAATCCACTAAGTTATTGTCCCGTGGGACAATTTTCTGTGGAGAATTTGGAGCCCTGATGAGTCCTGCTTTACTAATCCTGGTTGACATACTCAATATAGCTCCTATTTTGTTCGTTATTGTCCAATACTAAAACATGGGCAGTAGAACGAGGACAATCTATCCCACTTGGGTTTAAATGAAGAGTTCAATTCGGTATTCCCTGTAAGTTACCAGGATCGACACAGACCTGAAGAAAGCTGGAGACCACGACGGCCGAAATGTTCTGTTAACACAAAGATGAGGACATTAGTCTGCGTGTAAATAGTGCAAATACTAATGATAACTCCTCATCCTAGAAATTTAAATGCGTCGTGTCATTTCAGAATTTCGGCGATCAAGGCTCTCCACTACTTCCTGTCATTTGTAGCTATTAGTAAAGTTTGTCTTTTTACAATCTCTAATTATTCTTGTTCTGCCAACCATTTACACAGCTTGTTCTTATTCTTCTCTGTACATTGTCCTTTCAGAACGTGGGCGATCATGGCTCTCCACAACTTCCTGTCGTTTATAGCTCTTAGTAAAGTTTGTCTTTTTACAATCTCTCATTATTCTTGTTCTGCCAACCATTTACACAGCTTGTTCTTATTGTTCTCTGTACATTGTCCTTTCAGAACGTGGGCGATCATGGCTCTCCACAACTTCCTGTCATGTATAGCTCTTAGTAATTTTGTCTGTTTACTATCTCTACTTATTCGTGTTCTGACAGCCATTTACACGAGATTATTCTAAATTTTCTCTAATCGCCCAAGAGCTGAGCTATGATCGCCATGACCTACGATCTGAGCCATGATGGCTCACGTCCTGATGGAACGTGGGCGATCATGGCACTCTACACATTCCTGTTCTTCGTAACTCTTAGTAAAATTCGTCTTTTTGCTATTTCTTCTAATCCCAGGTCTGAAAATCATTTACACAAACTCGTTAGGTAAGGTTATACGTGGTTTTCCTTTGTTCCTCCTACATCGAATATATCGGTGTGTGTTCAATTTTCCAAGCTCACTTTCCTCATTACTTATCTGAGAGATTTCAACAGTCATTTTGTGATGCTACGTATAAGTGTCCTTTTTTATTTCATTTTAGACCGGCTAATTATTATGTGATGTTTCTACTGGCGTTTATATTTGGGTCTCATAGCATTTATCTGTTTCATGGGGAAGCAAATAATGTGCATATATATTTGAGTTTAAAACCACTTACTTGCTTCGTCCATGGACAAATATTGCGCGTTTATGTTTGAGTCTAAAATCATTTACCTATATTGGGGATATGCAATTATTAGGTGTTTATATTTGAGTCTAAAATTAGTTACCTATTTTGTGCAAATGCAAATATCAGGTGTTTATATTGGAGTCTAAATGCGTTAACCTATTTCGGGGATAGGCAATTATTGGGCGTTTATATTTGAGTCTAAAATTAGTTACCTATTTTGTGAAAATGCAAATATCAGGTGTTTATATTGGAGTCTAAAAGCGTTAACCTATTTCGGGGATAGGCAATTATTGAGTGTTTATGTTTGAGTCTAAAATTAGTTACCTATTTTGTGCAAAGGCAAATATTGGCCATGAAATTTGAGTCTAAAAGCATTTACCTGTTTCGGTGCTATGCAAATATCGGGTTTATATATTTGAGTCTAAAAGTATTTTCATGTGTCGGGGATAGGACATTTATATTTGAGTCTAAATTCATTTGCCTGTTTCTTGCAAAGGCAAATATTCGGAGTTTATATTTAAGTCAAAAAGCATTTACCTGTTTCAGACATCGGTAAATATTGGGTGTTTATATCTCATAGCATTTACCTGTTTCCTAGATAGGAAAATATTTTAAAATTATCTACCTTTTTCGTAGACAGCCAAATATTGGGCGCTTATATAGGGTGACCCCAAAAAACGTGAATTTTTGAAGTGCGTATTGCCAGATATGAGCAAGTGGCAACACTGCGAGACAGTGACCTTGAGCAAGTAAACATTTCGCCATTTTAGCAACGAGAATGAAATTCACAGTATCCCAGCTGAGATGTTGCAGCAGTCAATGAGGAATCTCAACAGCAGATTTCAAGAATGCATTCGTACAGGAGGGCGCCATCTACAGGACGTAATTTTAAAAAAATGAAAATTCCATCATTGTTTCTTAAATGGCATGTTTTAAGGTTTCAATTACTATGAATTAAATATTTTTCTTCCATCACTCTTGGTTTTATTGGATTGTTAAAAAGTTCCCGTTTTTTTTGGGGTCACCCTATATTTGGGTCTAAACGCATTTACCTGTTTCGGGGGTAGATAAATATGGTGCCTTTATACTTACCCTAAATGTATCTACCTGTTTCATGGATAGGCAGATATTCTAAAAGCATTTACCTGTTTCAGGGATAAGTAAATATTGTGCGTTTATATTTGAGTCTAAATATATTTACCTGTTTCGGGGATATACAAATATTGACCATTTATGTTTGAGTCTCAGGGTATCTATTTGTTTTGGGGAGATAGATAAAGATCCTCCTTCATATTTGAATTAGTAAGCGATTACTTGGGAAGTTATCCGGTTAATTTGCAGTTTAGCACCCGAGCTCAGTTCGCTTATATTTATGTGCTTCATTCGAATCTGACTTGATAAATTTGATAAAATCTACCGTTTTGGACTTATCAACAATAAAAGTTTGGATTCATTCGCGTCGCGACAGCCGTTAATGGCGTTTGTATACATTCGCTGCCGAATAGGTGTGAGTAGAATAGAATAGTCTTGATTATTGCGCACGCAGTATAGTTCTCTTGCGGATTATTGAGACAAGTTAGATCAGTAAACAAGGCCGTTAACTGCGTTCTTCCGCGGTTAGCTTTCCGCAGCGAATTTATACAAACAACGCCAGTAATGGCTGCTACTAACGACGCGAATAAATCCAAACTTTTACTGTCGATAACTCTAAAACGGTAGATTTTATGAAATTTATCAAGTCATTTTCGAATGAAGCATGTACAATTACACATAAATAAATTCTTGAAAATTTGAATGCCAACTGAGCGCGGTTGCTAAATTGCAAGTTAACCGGTTGTACTTCTGTTGGTGGGCTTATTCTTCAGCAAGAAACGCAGATGGCGTATTATAGTCCACGTCAGTGAAGCTAAGCATTTAGTAGATGTGATTTCGTAGTAAACTTAGTTTAAAACGTTTGTTTGTTTGTTTGGGGTTTTATGGCATATCAACCACTATGGGTTATTTAATGCCAGATCCAGTATTTACTAGATATATCAAAAACGTATAGTTGGCAACATCATTGTTTCAAAAACGTATAGCTGGAAACTGTTTCAAAAGCGTATAGCTGGGAACATCATTGTTTAAAAAAAAACGTATCAATGGCAACATCATCGTTTCAAAAATGTATAGCTGGCAACATCATTGTTTCCCATCACATTTTAGGGGTAAGGTGTTAGTATATTTAGTGTAGGGTTTGGGAGGGAAAGTTAATTGTAAGTTGTAGTTGTTTTGGGATGGGTTAGATGTGATGGGGCATGACATGACCAGCTGATTGATTGGATCGACGGCCTTTTGGTTGGACGTAGTTTATCGTCATACCCAGGACGCAGATGTAGTTTATCGTCATACCCAGGACGTGAGTTTAAAACGTTGTCATTAGTTTAAAACGTTGTGATGTGTCATAAGCTTTTTGCATCGCAAGCGTATAAAATCCAGGTTAGGGTTCCAAAGCAATTGACAAAAGAACACAATTTCTTTTCGGTTTTTGGTACGCTAATATAGACATTCCGGAGTACATGGATGGCGTTACCGGAATCATTATATTACCCCGTGGACAAAGGTTGATTCCGTGACCTGGAGGCATCGATCGTCACTGTACCCACATTAATTTTAAAGTTCAGCGGTCAGCGAATATATTGATAGCAACTGTGGTCTGGGATGCTGCTCGTAGACTTCATATCACATGACCAGACAACGCGTCCAGATACTGTGAAACACTAGACAGGCTGAGGGAAGCTGTTGGTCGAAATAAGTCAGGGCGTTTACCATGAGGGTACCATGAGGTTGCACAGCGGTACCACTCCAAACACGGGGAGCCGGACAAAAAGTGTAGACCCAGTGACATAGTTTTAGAATGTTTTATCTCCTCTACTCATAGTCATCAATTGTCCCTTTAGATCAGTGTTTCTAAACCTTTTTTTACTGCAGGGTGCAACTGTAGAATAACTAGAATTCTGTAGTGAACTTTAAATTCTTATAAGGATAAATTAGTCTTTAAATTTGAAAATAGTTGAATAATAATGTCTTCTGAAATAAGCGTTTATTAATTAAGACACTATATTTAAAGAGACAAGAGTAAAAACTATATTTAGCCGACGTGAAACGTCCTCTGAGGGACTTTATCAACGTAATGTAGGATTTATTTTGCTGCACGTGTTTATATACAAAGGCGAAGATGTCATTGGTTTACCAAAGCTTGTAAATTTGAAAACGTCCATGAATGCTCAAGATGTGGTTCAAAGGTCGGTCAAAACAGGCAGTAGTACGAGTCTAGGGGTAATAGTTGATGCAGAACATTCATTAACGAATAACGTGCGAAAAAAATAATAATAATAACAAGGACTTTGGAATCGAAATCTCAAAAATGTGGCACATGGGAACATCCGTGTTGTAGTCGGAGCCCTCGGATTGGTAGGGAAAGATTCCAGCAGACTCATTGAAGGGATTCCTGGAAGCCCATGCCTTAAAGAAATACAAAACATTGTTCACACGAGTACAGCCCACACCTTACGAAGCGATTTATCTATGTAAAATATGTGTTTTGTTTTTTAGTTGTTCCGTGGAAAATGTCATGATACCATTTCTAAACTTAGGTCTCTGAACGGGAACCAGAATGAAATGTGTACACACCAGAAATCAAATGAAATAATAATAATAATAATAAAGACCACAAACAAAATAAGTGCATCCTTATTGATATCGAAGTCCCTGCAGACTGCAATGTATCTTTGAAGATAATCGAAAAGCTGTCAAAATATAAGGACCTTGAAATAGAAATCTCAAAAATGTGGCACATGGCAACATCAACAATCTCTGTTGTAGTTGGAGCCCTTGGACTGGTTGCAAAAGATTCCAGTAGGCTGATTGAAGGGATCCCTGGAAGTCCATGTCTCAAAGAAATACAAAAAATTGTTCTGACAAGTACAGCCTACACTTTACGAAGGGCTTTATCTATGTAATTATATTTTTTTTTGCAGTGGAAAGTGTCATGATGCCATTTCTAACCTTAGGTCCCTGGGCGGGACCCGGAAATAAATGTGTAAACGCCAGATATGAAAGATAATAATAATAATAATAATAATAATAATAATAATAATAATAATGTTGCGCGGTATTGGCATCCACTGAATATAAAACGCGGCACGACAGAGTGGGCTAATGCCTGCACTGGTAAATCTGCAACACTTACGGAAAGAAAACTGCAAGAAATTGGTATGAACACCACCCAGACCCGGTTGCGGAGATTGGGACCTGTAACAATTTTATGGGACTTCAAAATACACATAGACAGAACAATCAAAGCTAATCGCTCTGACATCGTCGAGGACACAAAGTGTTATAATTCAAAGTCTGGCAAAAAGTAAAGTGAGACAGTAATATTCAAATTTAAAAAAATGAATATTGTTAACATTGTCATTAGATAGTTATAGTAGAAGATGGACGTATGTGCTGTATATCTTCAAAGGCATGAGATGATGGATTCATCTGCTTTTTATTTTAAATTGTATGTTTAAGTGTGCATATATGAAAGCTTTGCTTGGTGTGCTTTGGTAAAGAAAAAATAGCATTAATGATTGTCATTTTTTAGTTTAGAATCCCCAATGAGGATTAGCGATATAGTTTTCATTTAAATGGATTTATGAAGAATCTGCTATATCTTAGAGTGACCGATAATGATGGATTTAAATTCGTTGTAGAAGGCAAAAGCGAAAGGATTATCAACAGCTTCTTAAAAACTGAAGAACTTAACATCTGGATTAAATATCAAATATCAAAAAGTTGACTTAGACATGGAAACCATGTCTCTAATTTTTTTTTTAAATATTGATTTATTGAAATATTATTATCATATTTTTATTATAATAGATTATAATAATAAAAACATTTTACATCTCTACACAAAAGCTTTTATGTTTCAATAGTATGAGAGTACTTCCTCAGTCGCTGGTAAATAATTTATAAATCTGATTTATTAGGGAAATTTAAAAACAAATCTTCAACAAATTGGAACATCATACTTGGCTACATTCAAAATACATTTTCGCTGCCATGTTTTCTACGATCGTTGGATGACAACCACCCTTTTTCTATTTTAGCGTAGATTGGTTAATCTAGACATATCCACAATTATATTTATAATTCTGTCCCTATACTCCCACCCTTTAACTGCCGAAAAAAGGTAAAAATTTGTTTTTAAATTTCCCTAAGAAATCATTTTTACCACAAGTATTCTACCATCGTCTGAGGAAGTACAATCATATTATTGAAACATAAAAGCTTTTGTGGAGCTGATATAATGAATATGCATAGACCTGTGTTCCCTCTCACAGGAATATGATTGGCTGGTATCAGCCATTAATACAGGCTGATGTAGAGGGACAAGTACGCCATTGTAGAACGCCATTGGACTGAGGCATTGACGACGTCTATTGGACTACGCCTATCGCTCACGTCTATTGCCTACGACTACGACGAGTACCAGTCGATTACGGCTACCTGCTAGATTGTACTACTCGGTAGATATATTATATGAGATTATAATAAAAATATTATAATATTTTTCTCTACTTTGTACACAGTACACTTTAAAAAAAAAAGTAAATACTATGAAATGAGTATTTTTACTCCGTTCGTTCTTCCTCTTCTTTAGATTTATTGAAATATAAAAATAATTAATAAATCTTTCTTCTATTAACTTGGAGCGTACCTGGTCCCATTTCAGGGCGCATTAGTGCACCCGGAAGCATTGGTCATGAAACCCTCCTTTATTTGATTATCTGTTTGAGCCCTTCAAATAACATTTTTCCCGGAAAGTGTCCACTGTTGTTTTAAGGGAGTATATATGTATGTATGTTGCGGCATTCACCCTGGATCGGTTAAGCCGACTCCTTCCAAGGAATTCACCACGTCCGGAACGAGCGACAGCCATTCCCGATTCCAACGGCGGTGAATTCTTGAAACGGAGTAACAAGGGAGTTTGAACTTCACACGCGGTCCCCACACCTCGCGTACTATCCCAGTGGAGGGAGGAATGTGCTCTTACTTGCCGCAGAATTTCCACAGACGCAGAGGCAGGAGTAACCAAGAGGCCGCCGGATGCCGGTGCAGACGCCGAATGGTTTTGAATTCAGAGTTGAACTTCTCCTAGACCAGTTGCCATCCAAGGCTATAGAACCCAGTCTGTCCTGCTATTTACCCATAGTTGGAGGGAGAAGAAGAGGATTCACACCTTTCCCAAGCACGTAAGTGAATGTAACGGATTCGACTGGAATTCGAACTCGGCTCTACGATTCCTCAATCCGAGCCGTTATCCATTACTCCACCGTGCCTCCTAGGGAGTGGGTACTTCACACTATACTATTAATTTTTAATCAATCCACACCAATCAAGTCGATAATGCCACTAAGACGCAAGACTTCTTTGAGTAAAAGAGAATGAGAAGCCTTCAGAGGGAGCAGAAAATCCAACCTTAAAGAGGAAACAAAGAATTAACCCGTACTCATGTTCAAATGACCGAGGTGGTCTCTGAACCGGACGATAGACGAACCTGAACTTTGAGGTAGTTATTTCCTATGGGAAAATTGCAAAGACAAAATGTGCTTCCTTATTGACATAACAGTCAGATCTTCAAAAACTATCAAAATACAAGGAGCTTGAAATCGAAATCTCAAAAATATGGCGCATGAGGACGTTAACAATTCCAGTTATAGTTGGAGCCCTCGGATTAATTGGAAAAGATTCCAATAGACTCAGTGAAGGGAAGCCATCAAGAAATATAAGAAATGTTCTCACAAATACAGCCCACACCTTACGAAGGGCTTTATCTATGTAACTATGTAAAATATATGTGATATTCTTTTCAAAACTGCTCAGGAGAAAATGTCATGATGCCATTTCTGACCTCATGTCTCTAGTCCGGACTAGAATATACACCAGAAGCCAAAGGAAATAAAACAATAACAATAATAATGAATAATGAATATACCCACATACATAAGGTAGCTACATAAGTGTACTAGAAGATATGACAGAAGCACAAAATCGAAACCACTGAGAGATGTAACTATCCTCTGGGGCATGCCAATTCAAACTGACAGGGAAATAAAAACCAACATATCTGATATCATAAAAGACAAGAAATTCAGGAAGTGTATGCTTATTAACATAGCAGTACCATCTGAGACAAACACCTCCATGAAAATTATCGAGAAATTGTCCAAATACAAGGACCTGGAGATCGAGATTAACAGGATGTGGGGAATGAAGACTGAGACTGTACAAATAGTAATCGGAGTTCTGGATCTCGCAAAAAAGCAATAGACAGTTTTATTAGTGTCCGAGGTAACAAGTTGCCCAGAATATCACCCTACTAGGAACATCCCATATACTAAGAAATGTTCTATCAATTAAATGACAATTCTCCTATAGGGCCTAAGGACCATAGTTAGAACCCGGCTCTACAGGATACAAAGCAGGAAACATAATATACACAAATAATAATAAACCCACAAACAGAACAATCAAAGCTAATTGCCCAAACATCGTGATCAAAGACAACAAAAACAGAATGTGCTTTCTTATCGACATAGCATTTTCTGCAGACTCAAATGTATCTTTGGAGATCTTCAAAAACTATCAAAATATAAGAACCTCGTAATCGAAATCTCAATAAGGACATCAACAATTACAGTTGTAGTTGGTTTGCCATCGGAGTAGTTGGAAAAGACTCCAATAGACTCATTGAAGGGATTCCTGGTAGCCCATGCCTTAAAGGAATATAAAAAAAAATGTTCTCACAAGTACAGCCCACACATTAAGAAGGGCTTTATCTATGTAACTATCCTCTTGATATGCCAATTCAAACTGACAGGGAAATAAAAGCCAACAAACCTGATATTATCATAAAAGACAAGAAATGCAGGGAGTGAATGATTATTAGTATAGCAGTATATATGGAGGGCTTCATCTATTTAAAATATGTTTGATTTCTTTTCAAAGATGCTCAGTGGAAAATGTTATGAAGCCATTCCTAATCTTAGGTCTCTGGTTGGGACCCGGAAGGAAATAAGTATGCACCAAAAATTAAACGAAATAATAATAATAATAACAATAGCAAGAAAAATCAAAATGAAGAGGAACATCGTAGACAATCATGGCTTTGTTTTTTTATTATTACTCAATATCTAATGACAGGAAAATAATGATATTTTCACGGGAATTTCGTTTAAGTATTAAACAAGCAATAACTCATCATGAACATTTTAAATCCAGACATTTCTGATCCTTCGATTGGCTACCACGGCAGGTAAGATATTTCTGTATGTCTTCTTATTTACATATAACTGGGAGATGTATTCTTGCCTTTTCCAAAGGTAACAGTGTGAAAAAGACAGACTCAATTAGAATTTGAATTTGACCCCAAAAATTCCATTTTTCGATCTATCAACACATTGTCTAAAGCTTTGCCCTGAATTTTACTGATTTTATATTATAAAACAAAATGCATTTTGAATGCTAGTAGGAGAAAGTTGAACAGTGACTGAAGTCGAGACGCCAGGTCAGGACCAGCCACAATACACATTCTTCTTTGGATTTTATCAAAAATCTCAAAGTCCATGGCTGAAGATAACGATTCCCATTGCAATCTGCAAGTGTTAGCATCGAACTTACAGTTACATGAAGGCGTTTCGACTGTAAGATGATGAGACCATGTCGCCAATTTCGTAATACGCTTAAATTCGTAACGTCTAGGAACCGAAGACGAAATCCCACCAGAAAAATCTCCATGAAGTTATTTATAGAAAAGGCACAGGGAAGCAATATTACGGCGGCGGGAAAGTGACTGAAGTCAATTAGAATTTGAATTCGGCTCAACAAATTCCACTTTTCGAGCTGATAAAGTTACGCTATCAATACCCAACCAATA
>OZ038508.1:81320450-81322950 GCA_964036315.1 Acanthosepion esculentum | reverse complement strand
TAAATAGACGGGACATTTCTGCACGTCATCCACTTTTTCCTTCCTGAATTTAATCACTTTATCGCGCATGACTGCGTGTAAGGTATCGCTAGGATAACCATTTTTTAATAAAGTACAGCGGATAAAATTTAATTCGTCCTCGAGAAATTGCTCACTACAAATCATCAAGGCCCTGTGACTTAGGGTCCGAATAAGATTGATCTTACGTCGTTTGGGACAGAATGAGTCCCAACGAGTGTACAAACCAGAAAAGGTTGGTTTACGGTACACAGAAGTAAGAAAATGAGATGGAGTCCGATGCACAAGAACATCCAAAAAAGAGATACAAGAATTAGACTCCTTCTCAATAGTGAATAGCAAGGACGGATGGAGTTGGTTCATATATATATATATATATATATGTGTGTGTTTCATTAAAAAGAAAGACAAGGTACTACGGTTAAGATTTTATTTAATATTTCTTGCCTTCGAATAAATGTTGACTTTTTTGGGACACAGAGTGTGTAGAAGCTGTCCAAATGTTCTATAATTCCCAGCCCTTTCGGCTATACTTTTAGCCATTATCAAGGATGATTTTATTTTTTCAGTTTAATTGGGTGTGTGGGCTGTGTGTATGTCTTTAGTGTTATAGAGATGTTTTATTTTCCGAACACAGTTAGCATCTTGTGGCCGTATTCGTAGTTAATAATATTAAGTGTCAGCTTTTCCCCGTTTTATTATTGAGGCTTCTATTATTTTTAATCTTTTTCTATAGGTGGATAAGGTTATTATACTTATTTTCTCTACTAGTATGTTTCGGATGGAGTCTGTTAAGTTTGTGTGTGTTTAAATGAGTTAATATGGAGCTGTAGTCGGGTAGGTGTAACGTAAGTCGTCTGGATAGGCATGTAGTCGTGTGACCGACGTAATAATTTATGAATTTTGTTTGATCGGAGCACAGTTCCTTAAGGGAATTTGAACTCATAGATAATGTTTCTTCGTTGTAATTTTTGAAAAAATAAAAATCATCCTTGATAATGGCTAAAAGTATAATCAAAAGCGCTCGCAATTATAGAACATTTGGATATTTTCTACACACTCTGTTCCCCCCGCTTAGAAAAAAAGAACACTTGTTCGAACAAAAGAAAAATTAAATTAAAAGCTTAAACGTAGTACCGTGTCTCTGTTTTTTAATGAAACATGTATAAATGAAGTACTGCTGCCTAAATACACTATATATATATATATATATATATATATATATATATATATTGTGTATATTTCGGCAGCAATTTTTCATTAATGCACGTTTCATTAAATAATATAGAAAAGTTTTGTCTATTTATTTTAAGTAAGTTTCTTTCGTATTGTCTGATAAGCTTAATCACATTATCGTTGAAAGACGAAAGGAAAACACGATATTGACACATGTTTGAATCCAATCTAAGCTTTCGGCTTACATAACCCATTATCAAAGATGAAAATGACAAGCCATTATCAATGATCATATATATATATATATATATATATATATATATATATATATATATATATATATATATATATATATATATATATATATATACTCTACTCGACTCTTCCCGTCAAATTCGACGTATAAGGGTAAGCAGATCAGTTCCCAGGAAACCGACAGCTCGACATCAGCACATGAGATTTGATTATAGTGAGGAAGGTTTCGTGAAGAACCATCCACACTTTTTGAAGGGCCGAATACAGAGACCTGGTGCACTGAGTGCCACAAGGTCCTCAAACGACTCTCCGCAGATTTTGAATTCAAAGTTGTCCTTCTCCTAGACCATTTGCCATCCAAGGCTATAGAACCCAGTCTGTCGTGCTATTTACCCATAGCTGGAGGGAGAAGAGGATTCACACCTTTCCCAAGGGTATTAGCACGTAAATGAATGTAATGGATTCGACTGGAATTCGAATTCGGCCCTCCGATTCCTCAATGCAAGCCTATATATATATATATATATATATATATATATATATATATATATATATATATATATATATATATATATATATATATATGATTGAGATGGGGAGATAAAGTAAGTACATGAAGAAATGAACGTGTGTAAATAAACTTCTATTTCATTCGGCGTGAAAATATATTAAAGCGTTTCAAACAGTTTTCCTTTTTTTGTTTGACTTTCACCTCTGTGAACTTTGCTTTACAATGTTTACCCACTGGCATTGCCACAGTTATTACTTTCGTTCTAGAAAGAAAAAAAGAAAAAACAACGAAGAGTTGAGAAGGTTTTTTTATATTCTCAACGTTTTGAGAGAAGCTAAGAACCGAATGAGCTTGACAAATCAAAAGGAAAAGATGCAATTTCTTTGTTTCTTTTCTTCTTCTTGTTCTTCTGTTTCTTCTTTTTCTGTTCTTTTTCCTATTCTCCTACTTATTTCTTCTTCTATTTCTTCTTTTTCGTTTTCTTCTTCTTCTTTTTGTTCTTTTGTTTATTATTCTCTTTCTTCTTTTTCTTCATCTTTT
>OZ038508.1:81215450-81315450 GCA_964036315.1 Acanthosepion esculentum | reverse complement strand
CTTCATAAATAATGGACTATTATGTTTCGATCGTGTGGAAAAACAAAACGCACATCAGAAACGCTACTTGGTTTCAGTGAGAAAATGAATGTTGGAAGAGAAGATAAAAGAGTTTAAAACTTATTTCAGTGAAATGGAAGAAGTTGCCAGTTTCAAATCTTTTCATTTGTACCCCCTTACTTCTTAAAATAACGACCAGCATTTATATTTATCTTTGTGATTGCTATATTTTCTTGAAATTGTTAAGCTCAAATATTTAACGATGCTATAGGGGAATTTCAACGGATATTTTATTATCGTAGACTCGCCATAATTATTCAATCATTAACTTAAGAATTAAGTTTATCAGAAATTTCAAATAGGAAAACTGAAATTTTCAAGAATAAAAACTAGTAATAATAATTCTTATACGAAGCCTTTTTTATATATTTATACCTGTATATATTTTTAAAAATAACTTGTCGAAACTTTCTAAAACTTTGTTAAACTTTGTGTCTTTTCTTTTCTGAAATATCACTCTTCTCTTAACTAGTGTAATAATAATAATAATAATAATAATAATAATAATAATAATAATAATAAGTCTGTGATAAATATCCAGAAACCATTGATCATCTTGTATCAGGTTGCACGTTATTGGCACCCACTGAATCTAAAAACTGGCATGACAGCCACTATCTGCACTGGAAAATTTGCAACTTCTACGGGAAGGAAACTGAAAGAAACTGGTACGAACACCACCCAGACCCGGTTACGGAGATAGGACCTGTTACAATTCTATGGGACTACACAATACACACTGACAGAACAATCAAAGCCAACCGCCCAGACATTGTTATTAAAGATCACAAACAAAAAATTGATATGGCAGTCCCTGCAGACTGCAATGTATCTTTGAAGATATTCAAAAAGCTGTCAAAATACAAGGACCTTGAAATAGAAATCTCAAAAATGTGGCACATGGGAACATCAACAAGGATTGGTTGGAAAAGATTCCAGTAGACTAATTGAAGGGATTCCTGGAAGTCCATGCCTCAAAGAGATACAAAAAATTGTTCTCACAAGTACAGCCCACACTTTACGAAGGGCTTTATCTATGTAATTTTTTTTTTGCAGTGGAAAGTGTCATGATGCCATTTCTAACCTTAGGTCCCTGGGCGGGACCCGGAAAGAAATGTGTAAACGCCAGAAATCAAAGGAAATAATAATAATAATAATCATAATTTCCTCTTCAGAAATCCGCATTGCAAATATTCTAAAAAAAAGGTCCTACCTGTCTGAGAACTCTGACTTGGAGAACACAGATATGCGAAATCGGCGTATTAAAACGAAAACCGTGCGAGCGAACGTAATAATTTCTTATCGAGAATATGAGGATTGGCGATCTCACTTAATCATAAATTTTAATGGTAAAACAGAGAGCTTCTTCTCAGTATACGTGAGACATCAAATAATCGATTATCTGGAAATCGGTGTAAAATACTTTTATTATGTAATGGGGTCAGCAAGCGGTGAATAGTAATATACAGTTCTCGTCACTTCCTCTCGTTGCCATAGTTTCATCCTGTTGCCTGGGTGACGCTCTCCTTCATACATATAGAATTGTGGTGGCCCCAGCGATGCATAAACAGTGCCACGTGATTCGAGAAATCGATCCTCACTCGATTAGACCGGGCGCGGATTTGCCGCCAGAACTTACTTCATTCGCTGTGTACTTTTAAATCCATTAATTCTTTTATTTTTCCTTCATCTTTTTCGGTTATATTTCATTCTTTATCTTCTCTTTCATTTTCTTCCTTTCTCGGGGGTCTTCGTTCTCTTCTTCATCGCCAACGTCTTTGAGAAAATAGCGTTCCTTTCCTTTCTATTTTCTTCGTTCATTACCATTATTCAGAATCACTATATACACCCCTATCTTTTGAACAGGAGTAGGGGTGCATCCTTTCTTTCCTGCTTAGGATTAGGTTTCCGGTTCCTTCAAAACTGTACTTCTGATAACTCAACCTGGAATTTTATTCAGTAATTATTATTATTTTTCTCCTTCCCCAATAGGAGTAAATAGGTTTACTTATCGCCCGGTTCACAATCCTCCCCAGTCTTTTGAACAGTAGAACTTGTTTCTGTTCAGGATTAGGCCTCCGGTTACTTCAACACTGTACTTCAGATAACTCAAACTGATATTTTTTACTGGAAAGATCGATAACAGATACTGGACTTGAGAAGAGAAAATAATTACATAATCAAGATGTTGACATTCCACACTACTTCAAATAAAAGGTTAGGAAGGAAACCCCCATCAATACTGGAAAGAGTGATAACAGCTACTGGGCTTGAGAAGAGAAAATAATGACATAATCAAGTTGTTGACATTCCACACTAGTACAAACAAAAGGTTTGGAAGGAAACCCCCCATCAATAATGGAAAAATCAATGACAGCTACTGGACTTGAGAAACCGAAAAGCATGTGCAATCCATTTTAGTTGTTGCTGCAGTTGGTAGTCCTCAAGTGAAGCGTAAAATTGAACATTTCTAAACACTTCAAATACATTTGTAAATTGATCACGTATAACAATTTTAATAGATGAAATAACGAATTAAAAAATGCAAAGGTTTCGCTCGGGGGACTTGGAACATTTTTATAGATGAAGGAGTAATTTTAAATTTGTAAAAGGTGTTCCAATAACTTGAGCCGATTTTAAATGTGAATTAAGTTTAAGCATCTAATGATTTTTTTTCTTTTTCTTTCCCATTTAACCACTTAAGTCTTTGGCAATTTCAACCTTGAAAAGATTAACAATCAAACAATGTGTTAAAGTTATCGAAGCCTATTATCAAAATGGACGTTCAAACAGAATTTGAATGAGAAGTTCCCAGGTTGTATCATCTCTCGAAACAGCAAAGTCAACTGGCCACCACGATCGTGCGACTTGACACCTTTAGATTTCCTCTTTTGGGGTCATCTCTAAAGTAATGTCTATGCCAATAAGCCAACAACAATTCAACAGCTGAAGGATGAGATATATTGGTGAGATCGAGGAGCAACTATGCAGAGACGCCATTAAAAATTTTGACCATCGAGTGGAGGTTTGCCGCTGAAGCCTTGGCGGACATTTGGGCGATATTATTTTTCACACATAATTGCCATAACTTAGATAACATGATCCAATAGAAAAATAAATAAAATTTCACGGATAACACTGATTTATTTACTGCTGACTTTGATCCGTCTTAATGAAACACCCTTATATATATATACGTAATCCGTCTTAATGAAACACACTTATATATAATCCATTTTAATGAAGCACCCTTTATTTTTATTTATTTCTTTTTCTAGTTTTACCCCTTTGATTTTTAATAAGCCTGCCAATTAACAGGACTTCGTCAGCAGAGTCTTAATTGTCTTAAAGCGTTTATCTGGCTGCCTTGAAACGCGCACAAGTATGGCATGAACGTGTATTCTCGAGGTAGGGCTAACCGGAAGTGTTCAACAAATCTAAGAAGTACCTAAGTCGAAAATAGGACAGAAAAAAAAAAGAGAAATTAAAATAAAATACAGTTTAAGTAATGCGGTTATATAAGGATCAATGTTTTGCTTTTGACAAAATAGTAAGAAAAAAACATACTACATCTTTTAAATGTTCATCTCCGCCCTGTTAGCTGAGGCTTCAGAATACGCCGACGGCAGTGGGGTAAGGCACGCCGCCTCAAACGATGAGGCGTCCCGTGTATGAAGATAAACTACATCAGGCAGTAAGACTACTGTTCAAGAGGTTTTCAGGAGTGTAGAACCACCTGCTAATTGTTATTTTTCCCAGGTACACCCTGATCTGGGGTGGTAGCAACTGTTAGGGCCCCAACTATGGAAAAATAGTTGACTAACCAAAATGGGGTCAAAACACTATGAAAGTGTAAAAATAGGTTTTTATAGTAAAAATACAATGAATTTGAAACAAATTCCTTACCAGCAATACATTTTTGAAAAAAATACCAGCAATATATTTGAAAAATACGTCAATGAATTATGATCTACAAATTTATTTCTTACAAACAATACATATTCTATCTAAAAAATTGTGTCGGCATTAAATAAACCATTGAGATTTTGATATGCCGTAAAATAAACAAAACCAATCTAATATATACTGAGATAGATCGATAGATAGATAGATAGATAGATAGATAGATAGATAGATAGATAGATAATATAACCAGCAATAATAATCTTGTCGGCATTAAATAAAACATTGAGGTGTTGATTGCCCTAAAACAAACCAAACCAAAACCAAATGTTCATCAACTGAGCTTATAATATTTCGGGGACTGCAATGTTGTCATATGAAGGTTTTCTTGAACGTTTTTCCTTAGGTAGCGTTTAAGCAAGATGGCGGAAGTTACCGAAATCATTCTTTTTGTTTAATAGTATTATGACACACAATAAAAAACGTTTCTGGATTATATTAATATTTGGTGTTTATTCCTGTCAGTTTCAATTTCGTGAAACGAAACCTTCTGTTCGGGGGAATCGGTTTTATAAAGAAATAGTGACGAAAATAAAATATTAGAAAACTTTTCAATCATCATCATCATATATATATATATATATATATATATATATATATATATATATATATATATATATATACAGTGTGTGGTGGATAAATTGTCATCTAAATTACGCACCAAGTAAAATAAAACTGATATCTTTTTTGACAGATATATTTAAGAAAATTAGACAAAATTGTCTTGGAATATTAAATTTATTCAATAAATTCTCTATTGGCTTCAACCACGGCCTCCAGACAACTTCGAAATCTCCTGGATCTCTTCTGGACGGTCTCCTTGTTTAAGCTGGTGAATGTCAGAGGTCCTGTGAGTAGATGGTTGCCTTCACTGGTGATCCCTCCAATCACCATCATGTTTGTTGGATATATCATCCAACTCTTTCCGTGTCCTCTGCATTGTCCCCAGATTGACACCCAAACACTCTGAAATGTTTGTATTGGAGGACAGCATGCCATTTCCAAAGATTCTGGTGGAGTGAATTGCGTCATGTTACTCCTTTTCATACAGACGGTGCCCAACTGACCCTATTATACAGTGCAGTCGACAAAACAAACATCGCGCATGCGCAAAATTAAAAATATAATTTGGCGACAATTTACTCATCGCACTCTCTCTCTCTCTCTCTAAATATATATATATATATATATATATATATATATATATATATATATATATATATATATATATATTGCTGAACATGTAATATATACCAGGAAATGTGTGGTTAATTTTAGTGCGGACCGATTTTTGATTTTATCTAGGTCCCACTCCACATTTCACCTCAAGGTTCTAGAGTCCTTGTATATCAGAACCCGTGAGCCTTTCCTTTTTAAACAGAGGGAATGCTTACTGGGTCTGAATATTATTGGGCTCTAGTTTCTTGAAATTCATTTTTTTTCTTCCATTCCATACGTTTATTTAATTTACACGCTTTTATAAATTTTCTATTCCCAGAAATATAAACTTGATAAGTCTTGGGACGAAATCGGTTGTCAGGGAAGCATCCTCTTGGGAGTGGTTGAAGCATGCTCTTGGTAGATGGTAGTACAAATTTACGAACAGATTAATATAAACAGAAGCTGTTTCAGCAGCTCACGAAAATTGCCAACTCTTGTTGTCGGCTTGTATTTTGCATCATTTTCCGTTTTGTTCTCATGAAACACACGGATGAAAAATAGCAGTGCTAAAAGCAGACATTGCTACTTCTAGAGTTTATATTATATTTCGGAAAATATTAAATATTTCTGTCTGATTTATTGCTTTTAACAGATAAGTAAATAAATAATTACAGATTTTACCAGTTCTGTGATATGAAAAGAATTGTCCGTTCTATATTCGTTACAAAGAAGGAAAAATACAACATTAATCTTTTTCATTTTTGTTTTGTATTTCGATCGATTGAAGAAAACATAATTTGAGCTGCACAAAGCATCTATCAAAATTTAAAATCCTTTTAGAAAAATTCAGAAAAACGTAATATTTTATATCTTATCTGTTTTCGACATAAACTGAAAGAACAAATACGCCATATTTAATATTCTTCGAACGAGCAGTTCTTGTTTTTTAATAATTGTTAAGCGGTTCCTATTTTTCACGTGAACAGCACCAGAAGAATGTATCATCTTAAATATTGCGTTAACAATAGCAACTAAAAAAAGAAGAGATTTGAGCGTCCTAACACTTCATTATTTTAATGACGCTTCTCAAAGTTACGATATTAACAACAGAAACTATAAGAAGAAGAGATTTGAGCGTCCTAACACTTCATTATTTTAATGACGCTTCTCAAAGTTACGATATTAAGAACAGCAATTAAAAAAAGAAGAGATTTGAGTGTCCTAACACTTCATTATTTTAATGACGCTTATCAAAGTTACGATATTAACAACAGCAACTATAAGAAGAAGAGATTTGAGCGTCCTAACACTTCATTATTTCAATGACGCTTACAAAGTTACGATATTAAGAACAGCAACTATAAAAAGAAGAGATTTGAGCGTCCTAACACTTCATTATTTTAATGACGCTTATCAAAGTTACGATATTAACAACAGCAACTATAAGAAGAAGAGATTTGAGCGTCCTAACACTTCATTATTTTAATGACGCTTACAAAGTTACGATATTAAGAACAGCAACTATAAAAAGAAGAGATTTGAGCGTCCTAACACTTCATTATTTTAATGACGCTTCTCAAAGTTACGATATTAAGAACAGCAACTATAAAAAGAAGAGATTTGAGCGTCCTAACACTTCATTATTTTAATGACGCTTCTCAAAGTTACGATATTAAGAACAGCAACTAAAAAAAGAAGAGATTTGAGCGTCCTAACACTTCATTATTTTAATGACGCTTCTCAAAGTTACGATATTAAGAACAGCAATTAAAAAAAGAAGAGATTTGAGCGTCCTAACACTTCATTATTTTAATGATGCTTATCAAAGTTACGATATTAACAACAGCAACTATAAAAAGAAGAGATTTGAGCGTCCTAACACTTCATTATTTTAATGACGCTCATCAAAGTTACGATATTAACAACAGCAACTATAAAAAGAAGAGATTTGAGCGTCCTAACACTTCATTATTTTAATGACGCTTCTCAAAGTTACGATATTAAGAACAGCAACTAAAAAAGAAGAGATTTGAGCGTCCTAACACTTCATTATTTTAATGACGCTTATCAAAGTTACGATATTAACAACAGCAACTATAAAAAGAAGAGATTTGAGCGTCCTAACACTTCATTATTTTAATGACGCTTACAAAGTTACGATATTAACAACAGCAACTATAAAAAGAAGAGATTTGAGCGTCCTAACACTTCATTATTTTAATGACGCTTCTCAAAGTTACGATATTAAGAACAGCAACTAAAAAAAGAAGAGATTTGAGCGTCCTAACACTTCATTATTTTAATGACGCTTCTCAAAGTTACGATATTAACAACGGCAACTATAAAAAGAAGAGATTTGAGCGTCCTAACACTTCACTATTTTAATGACGCTTCTCAAAGTTACGATATTAAGAACAGCAACTAAAAAAAGAAGAGATTTGAGCGTCCTAACACTTCATTATTTTAATGACGCTTCTCAAAGTTACGATATTAACAACAGCAACTATAAAAAGAAGAGATTTGAGCGTCCTAACACTTCATTATTTTAATGACGCTTATCAAAGTTACGATATTAACAACAGCAACTATAAAAAGAAGAGATTTGAGCGTCCTAACACTTCATTATTTTAATGACGCTTCTCAAAGTTACGATATTAACAACAGCAGCCATGGTATCAGCTTGCCCGATGGCAAGTGGGTCCCCGATGGAATGGCCCCTCTACATCAAATATAAATGAAATGAAGAAACAAACACAGACAACTGTTTTAGTAATAAAAAGGAATAAGTCATCTGCACAATATCAGTTACTCAAGTCCAATGTGAGAGGACATTTTCAAAGCTAAACATCATAAAGACAATGTTAAGAAATTTACTGTCTGATGAAGAATCCTACATGTTGCTATCCATTGAAAAGGAATTGTTAGATAAATCGGATGCATAGCAGTTATTGGCAGATTCAAACAATTATCTAGTGCAGGGGTGGGTAAACTATGGCCTGTGGGCCACATGCGGCCGGCCAAAATAATTTATGCGGCCCGCCAAATGTTAGTAAATCTGAAAGCAACGCCAAATAATATTGTGAGCATTTTGTTTTCGTCCAGTGTGTACGTATGAGTGGGAGTGTGCTGATCAAAAGGTTACAAACTACGAAGGTCTTCACTAGGAGCGAATGATTCTCATCTGAAGCTCAAGTTGGTAACAATGGCTAATCTGGCTACTTTGTTATCGCGCCAATGATTTTATTGCCTTTCATTTGATTCATTTCAGTTTTCTGGCAAATGCCAAAGAGTTAAGACGCGGGGCGTTTTATTTCATCTTAGCTTTTATTTTCTTACAAACTTTACCTAAAATGAGTTATTCAAAGCCATCTAAAAAGCGAAAAATTGAAGACGAATGTCGAGTGTTTAACAAAGAATGGACTGAAATGTATTTCTTTACTGATGTTAGAGTTAAACCTGTATGTTTGATTTGTCATCGATCAGTTGCTGTGTTCAAGGAATACAATTTGAAACGGCACTTTCAAACCAAGAACGCTAACTTTGGGTAAATTTATCAAAGCAAGTACTTCAAAAGAAGGCAACTGAACTGGTAAATGGTTTGAAGTAACAGTAAACTGTGTTTGAGAAAACTCCATCTTTACAAAGGATCGCGACGAGTTTGATTTGACAAGTAAAATTGCAAAGCAAACAAGTCATTTGCAGAATCAGAATTTATTAAAGATCGCAAGGTTGATGCTGTCAGTTTTGAATGTTTTCAGTGTTGACGAACAGCACAACTGCAACTTGACGCCTAATTTCAACAAACTAATAAATAACTGCAGGTTTTGGTTAATATACTATGCAACACGATACAATTGTGAATGTTTTAATGTGGCTCTTGCACTGAAAAGTTTGCCCACACTTGATGCAGTGAATACAAACGATTGCTCTTAACCCATTAACTGCAAAAATTTTTAAATGTGCATTTTTGGGCCAGACAGGTGTATTAGGTGTTAAAACAACATACAATATTAAAATTTGCTTTGAATTACTGGTACTTTGAAACTGTATAGATTTGGTTGGTTGTTTGGGGTTTTATGGCATATCAACCACTATGGGTTATTTAATGCCAGATCCAGTTTCCACATATTTACTAAATATATATATTTTGCAAACGTAATTTAAGGATAACGTTAGCAACATCATTGTTTCAAAAACGTATAGCTGGCAACATCAGTGTTTCAAAAACTGGCAACATCATTGTTTCAAAATAGCTGGCAACATCATTGTTTCAAAATAGCTGGCAACATCATTGTTTGAAAAAAGTATAGTTGGCAACATCATTGTTTCAAAAAAGTGTAGTTGGCAACATCATTGTTTCAATGTGCTGGAAAAGACCTGGAAGTTCACTATTTTCCCATAGCTGGGACCCCAACAGGTGCTACCACCCCGGGTCAGGGTGGACCTGGGAACACTAGCAATTAAGCGGTGGTTCTACGCTTCCTCAAAACCTCCTGATCAGAGGCCTTGCTGTTGGATGCAGTTTAACGTCGTACCCAGGATGGAAACTGTATAGAATCTAGAACATCAAATATATATATGTGTATAAAACATCAAATATATATGTGTTTAAAACATCAAATATATATATGTGTTTAAAACATCAAATATATATATGTGTTTAAAACATCAAATATATATATGTGTTTAAAACATCAAATATATATGTGTATAAAACATCAAATATATATGTGTATAAAACATCAAATATATATGTGTGTTGAGTCTTGACTCAATGTTGAATCTCGCCTATTGCATGGAATAATAATGCAACACAAAATGTACTTAGAACAAGAATGTATTATAACAAGAAAGTGTACACAATAAGTACATATAGTATTTCTGTATATTTCTGGGTAGACGTTCCTGGAGAATGTGTTGACTAGTCGCAGTCGATCAGAGTCTCTAGTTGGATCTCGTGATTCCTCCCCCGTCTTCCGGTATCAACCACTATTTATATAGTTGGTAGTCACCTATGCAGATTAGGTGGATCCTACCACAACACCTCCCTCCCAAGCCTTGGAATCCTTTTGGATTTCAAACTGGCTTCTATATGGGATGATGATTATGGTTATTTCTTTGTAGATCCCCTTTGCATAGTTCATATGTATATGTTTTTTTCAATATCTTTTTCGTTTTGGATTCACGTCCAATGGGTCCGTGAACTTTCGTTTCCTACCGGATCTTCTCGGTTCATGAGCACTCTGCGGAGGTTCTACTTGAAAAGTATCATACATTACATCAATGGGATCTTCCTCCTCATCCGGTATACTCTCTTCATGCTCTAGCACGTAGCATTTTTTGAGTTGGTTCTGGTGCCTTTTATGAGTATTCTTCTGCCCTTTTATTATGTAAATCAGGTCACCGATTCTCTTGTCCACTATGCCTTGCTCCCAGAACTCAATGTTGTTTCTATAGCACTTGAAAAACACCTTCTCTCCGGGGGTGTATCTTTTTCTAGCTGTATACATAGTGTTCTTTATTCTATTTCTTCCTGGCAAAAGCTTGTCAAACACTGACTTAACTTTCCTAGCGAACATTAGTTCAGCTGGTGCCATGTTTGATGGTGTTCTCTGGTTAGGCGTGATTCTGTATACTTGTAGGAATTGCTGAAGCGCCTTTTCCGTTGGAACTCCTGAGGCTTTCTTCAGAGCGCGCTTTAACGTATCTACAAATCTTTCTGCGAGTCCATTGGATCTCGGATGATACGGCGGCGTCGTTATGTGGTTAATTTGATATAACTCACAAAATTCCTTAAATTCGTCAGAAGTGAATTGTGTCCCATTGTCACTCACAATACACTCTGGCACACCGAACCGTGCAAATAGTTCATGCAAAAAAGTTGTTGTGGTATTGGACGTAGGCTTTTTGCAGCGTAGTACTTCCGGCCATTTTGTAAAGCTATCTACCACTATTAAGTAGTAATAATCTTCTACTGGACCAGCGAAATCAATGTGTAATCTTTCCCACGGATGATCCGTCTTTGGCCATGGTTTGTGTACTATAGGTGGTGCCTTAGCTGCTAACGCACACCCTTTACATCGATGAACCATGTTTTCGATATCCACATCCATTCCTTTCCAATATACAAAGCTTCGCATTAAGCTTTTTGTTCTATTAATCCCCGGGTGACCCATATGAAAGTCCCGTAGGATTCTTTTCTGCAACTTTTTTGGTACTACTACTCTCTCTACACCTGCGAAAGGCACGTTACGTTTCTTTTTAAATATAGGCATAGTATTTTCTTTTAATTCAAATTTAGCTTCAAACTTGTTACATCTTCCAAGACCAGGTGTAAAGGTTTCCTCTTTAATGTCCTGTCTTGATTGCGTATTACTTTCTACTTTTCTGCAGAATGAGTTTAACGGTTTATCTCACAATTCGAATGTTTCAATAAAATCTGTACCTAACAAGTTTTCTCCATTTCTCAGAATGAAAACTTTTATTTTTTTAACGATCCCATTCAATTTCATTGGAAGTACAACCTCGCCTTCGAAGTTAATTTGCTTTCCAGTTACCGTTCGAGCGAGTTTCGTTGACTTCATTATTGTAGGCCTTTTTAAAATTTTCCATGTTTTATCGTTCATTATTGTTAAATCTGACCCTGAATCGAGTTGAAATTTGATATTCTTTTTGAATATTTCAGTCGTCACATATTTCCTCAAATCTCTATCTGATTTGATATTCGAATTTGTTTGTCTAATTCGGTTCTTGCATTTTTTCGTTTTACAACAAGATCCTTTGTGACCATTCTTTTGGCACACGAAACATTTCTTATTTCTATATGGGCAATTTACCTCCCAATGTCTTTCGTTACAACGTCTGCAATTATATGGTGGGACTTTTTTATTTTCGTTCTTTTTATTTTCTTGTCTATTATTAAAATACGCTGAATTTTTTCTCCAATTTTTCTCTACTGGGTACTTTGACTGCTTTTTTATTTTTTTAATATAAGCAAAACCAGCTTCTTCGATTTTTTGCGACTCTTTCTTTAACTTTACGGCCCGTTGACACTCCTCTGCTAACTTTTGCAGGGTAAGGCCTTGTTCAGATTCGAGTTTAGACAAAACTCTATGTCTTATTTCGGCACTCTTACTGGATACCAGTCCTTGAGCAAAAATTAAGCACTTGAATTCTTCAACCGTAATTTCTGCCAATCTGAAATTGTCACAATGTCTATTCACTATAGATGCATATGTTAAGTAATCCTGATCGTCGGATTTAGAAACATTCATGCATAACCATCGCTTATGCCAAAGCGACATATTTGCTCCAAACAGCTCTTTTAGCAATTTCACTGTTTCCGAGAATTCCAATTCAGTTGTTTTTCTCGGTAGAATAAAATCTACAAATTTGCTATGTTCTGCTGTACCTAGATTTCTTAGTAATAGACTGACTTTTCTTGAATTCGACCAGTTTTCACAGTCTGTGTAGAAAATATCTTCATATCGTTTAAAGTACGCTTCAAACGTTTTTTCTTCGTCTGGCACATAGTTGAAAGTTTCCAGCGAATTAAATATGGTGTTATTAGAATATGAAGAATTTCCCTCATTTGCCTGATAGTTGTTTAATTTCTCCAGTGTTAACTTTTGAATTTCCAAAAGTCTTTCCTCTTGACGTTCTTGATATTTTTGCATTGCTATCAGTTGTTCTTGCTGTGCTATCTGTTGGGATTTGAATAATTCGGATATGACTTTGGATAGTTCATCCATCTTTAGCTGATAGTGTTCATGCAACAAGGAATATACTTTTAATTTGTGTATCCACGAATATCATATAAGCTGACCAAAAAAAATCGAAACAACGTATGACTTTTATATTTTATGTCTTGCTTTTACATTCACGCCCGTGCTAATCAACTTTGGTATTTTTTTTTGTGAACGAGAGCGTCGGACTTTTTTTTTTTTGTTTTCGACTTCTGTTCGCGTATTTCAATGACAACGTCTGATTTTCTTATCAGAGGTAATTCGTCACTATATTGTTGAACAAATAATTTAAAAAAAATAATTTTTTAATGTTTGTTACCTTTCAAAGTCGACACGGTGTATTTGTGCTCCTTTTAATCCATGCATGTTTTTGTAGTCGGCCAATTTTTCTTTTTAGCGGGTGTCTCGGTGTAGATAATTTTTTAATTTAAAATTACCGTTATTCGATTACGACACCTTTCAATTTTTCTGAGTGAACGTTCCTTTATGCTTAGTCGTCTTTTAACGAGTTTTACATATCCAGAAGTTCAGAATCCTTCGTCGTTATGTTAACGTTGGACTTTGAATTAATAGTTTTTTTTTCAGCCTGGGTTCTTCAATGACTTGTCCCAATTGTTGAAAACTCTCACTATTAATTCTTTCTTCTTTCCGTATGGTTCGTTCTACTTCTTTGCCATTGTTGAAACTTGGCGTATGGTTCGTTCTACTTCGTGGCCATTGTTGAAACTTGACGTATGGTTCGTTCTACTTCGTCGCCATTGTTGAGTCTTGACTCAATGTTGAATCTCGCCTATTGCATGGAATAATAATGCAACACAAAATGTACTTAGAACAAGAATGTATTATAACAAGAAAGTGTACACAATAAGTACATATAGTATTTCTGTATATTTCTGGGAAGACGTTCCTGGAGAATGTGTTGACTAGTCGCAGTCGATCAGAGTCTCTAGTTGGATCTCGTGATTCCTTCCCCCGTCTTCCGGTACCAACCACTCTTTATATAGTTGGTAGTCACCTATGCAGATTAGGTGGATCCTACCACAACAATGTGTTTAAAACATCAAATATATATGTGTATAAAACATCAAATATATATGTGTTTAAAACATCAAATATATATGTGTATAAAACATTAAAAAATAATATTGATTAGAAATAATAAAAAATACTTTTCAAAATAGTCATTATTTTTCTACTCGTGTAATGTAAAATTACGACAGAAAATGTCTTCTATGATTAGTTACGGCTAATAATAAAAACTTTAAAGGCTAAGTGTTGTAAAATGTACCTCGGCAAATGCAATGTATGTAAGCAATTCAATGTAAATACAAGGAATAACATGTAGTGAGTTTAATTTTAACAGATCCACAAATGGGGCTCATGGCAGGTAATGGGTTAATATTGTGGACTGCATGTTGTACTTTTGAACTATCTATGACTGTGTAAATGTGCAGTGAATTATTTAAAAACAAAAAAGAAAGAAGAATTATAACCTTGTATATTTATATTTGCTAATATTTACAGTTCTTGCAATTACAAAGAAATACACATTTTTCCACAAAAATATTAATTGTAACCTTTTTCTATATGTATATAAAAAAATATTTATTCTTTATGAGAATTAAGTGATAGCATTGTAGTCATGACAACCAATATTTTATAGCCAGTTCACTACTGATTAGAACACTGTTGGCTATGTTAATGACTCTTCTCCGTTATAGTGTCAACTGTAACAGCCTGTCCTGGGTATGACGATAAACTACAACCGGTAGCAAGGCCTCTGGTCAGTATGTTTGAGGAGCGTTGAAGAACCTTTTAATTGCTGGTGTGCTCAGGTCCACCCTAATCCGGGGTGGTAACACTTGTTAGGGTCCCAGCTATGGCCAAACTGGGATAAAAGTATATCAAATTTTACATTAAAAATACCAGGAATATATTTTTATATAAAAAAAAACCCCAACAATACGTTATTTACTTAATTCGGACTGTTATCATGTACATTGCCATATTCACAACGTTTTGGCCGTTGTACACTCCGACATTCTTCAAGTTGGAATTTCGCGTCGAACCCTTTATTTCGTACACCGGGGTATATTGATCTAGTTCCACGTGCCATGCCTTTTCCAGATGTCTCAGTTATTTAAGTTTAACTCAAATCTCCAAGTTTTGGTTCTCGACTGCTGTTGCCTGGTATTGAAGTCACACCTCAAGGAGTGCTAGAGAAAAGCAATGACTAACAATAAAAACTGCAATATAAGTGCTGGTAAAAAAATGTAATAATCATAAGAAGAAAAATTGCAATATGAGCAGTGTTAAAAAATTATGCTGAGACATTAGGTTTATAAATCGCAAATGTTCATACAAAGATGTCCTCAAGGACACATGGCCTAGGGGATAAAGACATTGGTTGGATCCAGTGATTAGAACCAAAGAGTTGTGAGTTGTGAAGAGGATAACAATAATGAATAATGTAAATAATGCAAGTAATCATAATACCTCATCTCGGAGATATAGAGGCCGAAACGTTGTGAATATGGCAATGGAGATTAGGATATCAGTCCGAATGATGTAAATGATACAAGTAATCATAATGCCTCATCTCAGAGATATAGAGGCCGAAACGTTGTGAATATGGCAATGAAGATTAGGATATCAGTCCGAATGATGTAAATGATACAAGTAATCATAATGCCTCATCTCAGAGATATAGAGGCTGAAACGTTGTGAATATGGCAATGAAGATTAGGATATCAGTCCGCATAATGTAAATAATATAAGTAATCTTAATCTCAGTGATATAGAGGCCGAAACGTTGTGAATATGGCAGTGAAAATCAGGATAACAGTCCGAATAATGCAAATAATGCAAGTAATCATAATACCTCATCTCAGTTATATAGACAGAGCAACAATACATTTTTGTAAAAAATTAAAAAAATTCCAATAATATTAATGCAAGGAAAAAAACATTACCAGAAATACATCTTTGTAAAAAAAAAAATACTAATGCTCCGAAGAAAAATAAATGTTGTCATTCAGTTATGTGCCATGCGTGATACACGCTTAGGCGATCATGTATCTCTCGACAAGGCATATTTTCTTCCCGCAGTAGGTTGCCATTTCTTTCTGCAGTAGAGCAGTTGCCGTCAAATATTCTTTATGTGCAATAACTCCTCAGCTCTTAACAAATGTTGTCTTTCTGTTATGTTCCCTAAAACCATTTACTGAATCTCACTAAATATTCCATGCGTTGTTTTCCTCTATTTATTTTGCCTTCAATCTCTCCTGTGAGTGTCATATTCACCAATCCGTCTTTTCTCATTATGTTTCCTAGAAACTACAACTGTCGCTTCCTGGTGTTAAGAATACATTTCAATTTTTTTTAAAATGTCGTTGTTGCTCACATGTTCGTCCATGGCATTCTCAGCATCCTTCTGTAGAACCACATTTCTGTTGCTTCAAGTGTCTTCCTCTTTGAGAAGATTTTCCAGTACTCAATGCTCTCATTTATATTTAGATACATTGTATTTATTTTTATCGCTCGAACTGTTGCCCTCACCTTATTTCCATACTCACGACATTACGGCCGTTATTCGCTCCAGCTTTCTTCAGGATATTTCTGAGAACCATGTAAATAGTGTAAATAGTTAAAATACCCCATCTCAGAAATAGACAGATCGTGAAAAAAGCCGGAACGTCGTGCATATGGCAATAAAGATGACGACAACAGCCCTAACAATGTAAATAGTGTAAATAGTTACAATACCTCATCTCCAAAATATAGACAAATCCTGAAAAAGACCGGAGCGCAGAAGGACCGAAACGTCGTCGATATGGCAATAAAGATGAGAATAACTGTTCGAATGATGTAAATAGTTACAAAAATAGACAGAAAAATATAGGTAATGTATTTGACGTAAAAGATTCTATGGAAACATATGATCACCCACATCCAGGAGAGAGGGAGAGTAAGCGGGCGAGTGACAGAGAGACAGAGAAAGTATTGACGAGCTTGTCTTTGTTTATTGGTAGCCATGTTAATGAAGCAGAAAGTATGATTCCTACATATAAATTTGCACGATGTCTTCAAACATTTCTGTAGCAATAAAACCTGGTTATTTTTTTTTTATCATAGGGGATCGTTTTTTTTTCTTCGTTATTTAAGATGTTAAGATAAGAAAGAATGGCAGTAAAAGAATGGTTTTGTTATTCAGGAATAGAACCAAATACGCAAAACTTACCATCAATAAAAATAAGTGGCCCAAAACATTCGTAACCTTCAATTTGCATACGCACTTGTAAAATCTATAATAACCTTATGGTTTCTATATTGTCAGTTGTCTCAATATATTTATCGACATGCAATTACAAGTGACTCACGTACCAAAAACTTAGACATCATAGGAAATGATGAAGGAGTCGGCCAACATGTGGTAAAATGTGGATAGAAGCATTCGGTCCACATGGATAAGGGATTCCACTATGAAGTAATATGACCCATTTGCCAGGAAAAGCGTCCAGCATACTCAGGATCAAGCGACTTTTGGAAAAGGGAAAAGTAGATAATTGAGGTGAAACATAAACGTAATATCTCATTCGTAGAAGCGAGGCAAATGGTAGAAAGTTACATGAAAGGCCCTTCCTATGCAAAAAATGACCACCACAAAAACCAGTCAACCTGACAAATACAGAGCCTTCATTCAGAAGCTTGTACGATTAGGACCAAATGACTGGCCCAAATTTCAAAACTACCTGAAAAACATTTACTACAAGGAAATAGTACAAACTGAACCACAAAAGAGAGCCAATGAAAGAACTGAAATTATAAATAAAGATAAAACAAATAGAAAAATCTGCCGCTCAAACACAAACCACTCCTTCAAAAAATAAAAAAATCTCCTACAAAGTAAAGGTCAAAGTGATATCATCTCCATCCACCAAAAAACATTAAAGATAGACTGATAGACTTAAGAACTTATCTCCAAAAAAAAAAACCCAACCAGACAAACAAAAATCAGGATTCAGAGTGACAAAATTCGTACCCAAAATAAAATTTGACAAACTGGAAGAAATCTAGGTGTAAAGTCTGAACCCACAATCGGTTAAAATCTCCAAACTTAAAACCTCGGAAAATTAAATCACAACCACATAAGAGAACATTTATCAGTCATGTACCAAATAATCCAATGTAACTGCCACGGAATAAAGGCAAACATAATTGAACTGCTTCTGCTGATAACAGAACCTGTCACCGGCAGTTGTCAACCTTCAGGAAACATTCCTTAAGCAAAATGACAAACTGAATATAAAAGAATACAATTAATACAACTGCGCACATGACACTGGGCTCCGAGCGTCAGGCGGTACGTCCATCCTAGTTACGAATGATGTACCCTAAAGTAAAGTAAATTTACAGGCCACTGCTGTTAGAGTGACCCTACACAGACCAATAAACATCTGCTAAGTATATATCCCACCAAATGAACCAGTAAATGAAGCTGAGATTCAGGAAATCATTTTATATTTTTTTTGCACCTTTTATGATACTAGAGGGATTCAATTGTCATAGCACCATATGGGATTGTAAGGACACAAACCAAAAGGGAATGACCTTAGAAGCAATAATTAATAACCACGATTTATGCATTTATAATGAAAAAACGAAAAATCAAATGCCTACATTTCTGCAAATTAAAAAATTGCACAAAGATCCTTGGTTAAAATACCTGGAGTGGAACAGGTTTCTAGGTACCATCGATGACAAAAAATTAACATTCATTCCCCATCTAAAATATTTCAAAATGAAATGTAGCAAAGTCGTCCAACTTCTACTGAATGGGGAGAAGATCGACAAACATTAATTAAATTATGCAGATCACTACTTCACTCACAACTGGATTACGCCAATTTCATATATGGAGCAGTTTGAAAATCATACCTAAAAATACTTAACACAACCTATCATCAAAGCCTCAGACTGGGCATTTAGAACGTCCCCAGTGGAGAGCTTATACACAGAAGATAATGAAACACATTTAAGGCGCACTAAACTGGCACTACAGTAGTATGCTAAAATAAAATCATGTTCAACTAACCCAGCTTACAACGGTACATTTAAACCTAATTGCTGTAATCTATTCTAACAAAAAGGGAATACTATACAACTCTATGGACTCAGAATGGAATGCATTGTTGAAGAGGTAGGGACCTCACTCTCAAACATAGAAGAAACGACTGCAGCCTGTATTATGGAAGATGAAACAATACGAAGTCTTTTTAGAATTAAAGAAACTCACTACACAAAAAACGCTGCCACTCACGTTCCAGGACAAGTTCCAGGGAATATTTTAAACATAGCCTCTAACCATACACACCCGTCTATACAGACGGGTCAGATTGTGAGGACGTTACAGGAAGTGAAGCAGAAGGCCAAAATATTACAAAAAAGCGCCTCCCAAAGAGAAGCTTTATTTTCACTGCGGGTGATTGCGCAATAGATCTAGCTATCATTACAGAGAGCAAGAAAAAATTCTTATTTCTTTCGGACTTATCCGTCCTAATGGCTTTGAAGGGAAACAAATCCAATTATCAAACTATTATGCAATATGAACACTACTTGTAAACATAAAGGCATCAAACTATGTTGGATTCCTAGCCACATTGGAGTTGAAGGTAACAATAAAGTAGACCTAGCAGCCAGATCAGCTTTAGATATGAATGTAGATTCAATGACCAAAATCCCATACACTGACTTTAAGGAGGTCATTAACAAATATATTCAAAAGGAATGGCAAAGGTTTTGGGACGTTAATCCACACATTAAACTCTTCGCAATTCAGCCCAAACAAGGAGATGGAAGTCGGCTTTCAGAAAATCTCGAAAGAAAGAAGTAGTACTGGCCCACTTACGCATTGGCCATACGAGAATAACCTACTCATACTTGCTAAACAACGAAAATGAATCAGTATGCTAAGCGTGTGAAACGGCATACACTATTAAACATATATTAACCGAGTGTTCGGGCCTTGCTCTCTCAATTGCTATAATATAAACAAGTATGACCAGATATGAGAAAGCAAAAGTGGACGACATAATATAATTCCTCAAAACAGTGGGCATCTGCCAAAAAATATAAACCAAATGAAAATGTCAATAAAATCAATTTCTCTACAAACTGTATATCTCGAAAGAATACATCAATGACACAAGACTCTCGACAAAAACCCTCTTTACAAAAATACATCAGCGAAACCTGATCTACAAATTTATTTCTTATAAAAAAAATAGATATTCTAGTCATACGAATCTATCCTAAAAATCTTGGTATTAAAAAAAAACATTGAGATTGATATGCCGTGAAAACAAAATAAACGAAACCAAACAATCTCAACCCTTTCAAGACTGGGTTCAATCGGGAGATTGGATGTTTTGAAGAACGCAAAACCACCTCTTAGTCCACTCAGATTAATTACCGTAATTCCCTATGTATAATACGAATTTTTCAAAAAAATAATAAGCAAAATTTGGGTTATTAAGCATACCTACAAAAAAAAAATCTTTAAAATTTGCCGTTTTTCATAGGTCGATTTCAGTGGCGAAATGACTACTCACCATAAACATACGACAATTTGACACTAACATTCGGCGATTGCGACCCCATAAGGATGTCAAATACAATGTTTTTACCAATACTTACATGTAAAATAAAATAAGAATTATCATAAAACAGTAAAACTAAATTAGAATAATATTTTTCTATGTTTAAAACCATTTTTAATAAGAGTAGAAAACGCTGGCCAGCGTTTTCTACTCTTATTAAAAATGGTTTGGAGAGGTACAATTTATAGGGTTTGATTACCAAACAAAGGATGCGTATTATGCGCGAGTAGAAGCATTTTCCCACACTTTCAGCACAATTTTAGAGGTGCGTATTATGGATGAAGGCGTATTTTACATGAGGAATTACTATATACTTTAAATCAGCTAATATTCCCCAAATAAACCATCAGAAAAGTATATTTTATTTTGAATGATACAGAGAATTACATTGCGATGGAAGAAAACTAGGAATGGGCGCTAATCAGATATTTTAGAAAAGAAATTAAAATATCGATTCCAATCAATACGGTTTCTGTTTGAAAAACACCCAGAGTATTTTGCTTAATGGAAATGTAAATTTAACCCTTTAGCCTTCAATTAAAGCTAAAGTGAAAATCTTCATGGAAGTTTTTCATTTATAAAAATTCATTTTAAGCCATCGAAAATTAGTAGGGGTACAAAGCTGAGTATCATCTACCATGTATTCAACTGTGAAAGTAGAATAACATATATCATGTATTTATTACTTAAATATATGATATATAAAGAAGTTGTTTTTGTTTAGCGACATATCAACCTCTAAGGGTTATCTAATGCCGATATGTATTTATATTGCATGCAATTTTATTTATGAAGATAATAACTGTTTTAGTGATACAAGTCTTACTAATTAACCCATACCTGGGGAGAAGGTGTGGATTCATACCTTTCTCAAGGGTGTTTGCACGTAAGTGAATCTAACGAACACAACGGGAATTAGAACTTGGCTCTCCAATTAACAATTCCGATCCATTATCCATTACACCACCTGCACATCCAAGCTTACAACATCTGGTATTCCCCAGCGGTCACCAATCTAGCTGTTGACAAGGCTTGATGTTGCTTAACTTGGGTGATTGTTCAAGGAACGGTATTGTAGAGATCCATGATCATCAACGTCCTGAATGGGGCATGGAACACTGAATAAAACTATTGAATTCAGTATCGTCACCCTTTATGAAGTCAGCGATCGTGGCTCTCCCCAACTTCTTATACTTTGTAGCTCTAAGGAATATTTGTCCTCTACTACTCCTGCCCGGTCCTTGTTCTGCTACCCATTTACACAAACTCATTACGTAGACTACTCAAAATTTCCCTCTTCAATTTGTCTTGTGGGTGTTAAGTTCTCCAAGCCCCTTTCCTCATTATATGTCCACAAAAGTTCAGCGATCTCTTTCTTATCCTCTCTGTTGCTTCATGAAAATAATTAAGCCGTGACGGGACTGTTTCTGTCGCTTCATATTTCGTTGAATATTTGAAAGGCATCTTTCACTATTCCAACACTACTTCGGATTTTGTTGTCATATTTACTTTTCTAACCCTTTCCACATATTGAAGTATCTGGTCTTTTTTTATCTTCTCTTGGCCAGGTGATCGCTAGTTGGTTTGTTCGGAGGTAAAATGAGAACTTCAACAAAAGGGATTTTGAGTTACTACTTTATTAAACAGAACGACGTGTACATTTTTAACTAGTCAGTGGGGCCGCTATCCCACCCTACTGGGGAACAAGCATCGAGAGAAGATTTTAACACGTCCGCATTGTTCGACATGCAAATCTTAACTCCCTGAAAACACTTTCTATCTCTCTATCATTCCTACGTTCGGTTCAGCAAATCAAAATCAACATGCCTATTTTGTCTACCATCTGACCTTAAAGGTCAGCCTCAGAAGGTCTGTGTCAAAATACACTGCCACTAAAAAAATAATAGTCTGAAACTATTATTTAACATTTCTTAGATAACCATCAAAAAAGTCAGTTATGAATTTTATTTTAACTGCATTATATTTAACACTTTCTAGCTTGCGTTACTACCAACGTTGCATTCGATGCTGCCAAGACTACACTATTTATGTTGGGCCAACGGTATTGTTCGGAATAAGGTCTTCTAAAACATAATTATTTTTTTAGATGACCGTAGTCCGAATTGAGATTTTCCATTCATTCCATTTAACACACAACAACGAGTACAAATAACTTGTTCTTCTTACAAGGAATATCATTGTCTTTATCTTTCATTCATTTAATCAGTTAGAGACTTTTTTCTCTCTAACTCTCCTCCATGTTACAGTTGGGATTCCTGGTTATATTTAAGGTAGATTAGTACAATGGCTTACCAGTTCCTTTTTTACCGGGGATGTTGAGCTTATCCCGGCCCCCACCTCTCAGAATTTAAAGAGGCAAGACCTACAAAACAACAGATGGTTAGAATCCAAAGTTTACTTTCTCCTAGACAAGCAATAGTATATCGAGGCGGTGCATTGCCCAAACTACATACCCTGCCTCTCCCGGCTGTACCGACAAGTTCTAAAGAAATACACGACATTACATAAGGACAGTTTGGCTGCAGGAGTTGCTAGAATTTGTCAGTTTTAACAGTCAACCGCCTTCTGTACTGATTTACATAGCCTTTTCCGTATTTTGGATATGACCGCAAGGCAGTGGAGGTTTAAAATTGGGGTTTTCCTTCCCCTAAATGGTCTGATTTCCTGAGGGGTCGAGGTATAACTATGCAAAGCAGCTGGTTATGAGGCCATAGTTTTCTGCCTTCTCCCATTGTCCGGTTTGGATGCATGAAATGGAAGACAGATCTTGTACCCACCGGCTATGGCAAACCTTGTGAGTTTTAGAAGCTCCAAAAACTTTAATTTTTTTAAAATATATAAAACTTTAGGCAAACAAAACACTAGAAAGCAAAACAAATTACATAAATCATTGTTTGTTTGATTAATTGATTTCTATTTTAAGGCTTATCAGCTTTTTACAGATTATTTAAAGCCAGAATGTAAGAATTTTTTGAAGATAATGATTTACTGATAAAACTAACGCATAAATTGGGGAAAGGAGGTGGATTTATACTTTTCCCAATTGTATTTGCGCGTAATTGAATATAAAAACCCCAACTGGAATTAGAACTCGGCTCCCCGACATCTAATTCCGAGCCACATTCAAGCTTACAGCACCTGGTATTCCGAAACGGTCACCCATATAGGTACTGACCAAGCTCGATGTTGCTTGGCATTACTGAGATTTCGAGAACCTGTGTTTCAACGTGATACGGCCGTACATAAATAACCAAAACAAATATCGAAAATTTTGTTCATTTTAGAAAAAAAGATAGCAAAAAATGCAAATCAGGATTTAAGCCTAAAATAATCGGAGTTTATTTAACATATAATAAAATCATTTATACTGTTTTTTTTTTGTGACAGCACTAACACGTAAACTTACAACTGATAAAAAATAAATGAGAGGAGAAAAGGCAAAGTTGATAAATATAAATTTTGGTAAGTGAAAAGAGAATGTAAAAATGAAGCAAACGATTTTCAGGGTACTTGTACAACAACCAATAACAAAAGAAAAAATTGAAAATTTTCAAAGACATAATAACCAAAAATACATATATAATTTCAAATTGGGCACGACAACGTGATGTAATGGTTAGCAAACTTGTCTCGTCAGAACAATTACGACGGAGTAGTGCTTCGATCCTCATTGGGTGCTTCAGGCTTTCGGCCTTGCGCCACAGCTAAGCTCCGCCTAGAAAATCTCCATATATAGCTAAATAACAAATAAATATATAGTGATAATATAATATAAATAATAATAATAATAATAATAATAATAATAATAATATATATATATATATATATATATATATATATATATATATATAGATAGATAGATATATTAATTATATCACCTCAAGCAAGGCTGGAATGTCACTAGTACGCATGGGGTTACAGGGAGTGAAAGTGAGAGAAAAGACTGAGTATAGGGAGGATTGAGGAAAGGACAAAAGATGAACGGGATTCAAGAAGATAGAAGATGGCGATTGACGTTGCATTTCAATTTTGTTAATCATTTCACCCCAGGCAAGGCGGGAATGCCACTAGTACGCAGGGGGTTAAAACGAGTGAAAGGGAGAGAAAAGACTGAGTATAGGGAGGATTGAGGAAAGGACAAAAGATGAACGGGATTCAAGAAGATAAAAGATGGCGATTGACGTTGGATTTAAACTTTTGATGATCGTAGCTATCAAGGAAGCAATTAAACGGTTGGGAATTCTACAGGTGGGAAAAGACACTCTTGAAGTAGAATCGTCACTTAACATATATATAATAAATGAAATACAAAATTACCTATTGCAAATTATATTATATTATTATATAATTTAAAAAAAAAGCAATATTTACATTTTTTAGTTAAACTTAAAATCCGTTAATTTTTTAGAGGTTCGACAAAACGCGTCATCTTTCCATGAGTTCAAATCGCCTTTATCTTTATATATAATAAAATGTGAAATTGAAATATAATGATGTTTTTTCTTTCTTCAAATGTTTTTTTTTAAAAACATGATTCTTTTCATAATAGTTTATCTGCAATTTCCATGGCTGCTTACCATGACATTTTTCAATTTCCACGATAGCGAAAATAATTCCCAGAATCTTGTAGACAAGGATTTTCGTCCACTTTTTCCTTGGGCGACTGTCAAGCACAAACGTCAACAAAGAGCGTGTGTTATTTCTGTTTCAGTGTCTGCATATTAAGTGACATTATTTCAATTGTCCACTCAATATTGCATAACCTTTTTATATATTCGGCAAGGTCTCGTTTCTTCACGCACAACTTGTTTGTCAATATCGAGACTTTGATGTCACGCTGATTTATGCATTTCATTTTAGTTTCCTATTTTGATCCAACATCACCGACATCCACTTTGCGGCTTAGTTATAAAGGCTTGTCATTTTATGAGGCCTGTCCCTTTAACACATGAACAATAATGACTCTCCACAACTTCCTAGCCTTAGTAATTCTAAGCAATATTTGTCTCTTTATCATCTCTCGCAGTCTCTTCCAGGGCTTACGCCATATCACGTTCAAACACCAATTCCCATACGATCACCCAAGTTAAGCAACGTCGAGTCTGGTTTGTACCTAGATCGGTGACTTTTTGGGAACATATGGTGCTGTAAGCTTTTATGTGGTATGTTCCTTCAGGGCATGAGCGATGATGACTCTTCCCGACATCCTATCGTTTGTAGCTGTAAATAATGTATATCTCCTTAATATCTCGTCGAGTTTCTTCTTTAGCTTATGACCATATCACGTTCAAAAACCGGTTCTCGTACGTTCACCAGAGTTAAGCAATGTCGAGTCTGGTCCGTATCTAGATGGGTGCGAACGTGAAGATGGAGTAATAGATAACGGTTTGGAATTGAAAATCGGAGAGACAAGTTCCAATTTCAGTTGGGTTTGTTATACTCACTTCCGCGCAAATACCATAGAGTATCCCTTCAGAACATGAACATGACTCTCCACAGCTTCATATCCTTTGAAGCTGTAAACAATATTTGTTCCCTTACTATATAAGCCAGTCTCTTCCCGGGCTTACGACAATATCACCTTGAAACACTGGTTATCGTACAATCACCAAAGTTAAGCAACGTCGAGACTGGTCAGAACAGAGATGGGAAACCACTAGCGATCACTAGGTTCTTTTTAGTTTGGATGTGCAGGTGGTGTAATGGACAACGGCTCAAAATTGGAATTCAAGGAAACAAGATCTAATTTCAGTTGGGTTCTTTATATTCACTTAACACAAATATCGTGGCTGTCCGTTCAGGACATGAGCAATCGTATCTCTCCACAACTTCCTATCCTTAGTAATTCTAAGTAATATTTGTTCTCTTATTATCTCAGTACCTAGATGGGTGACGACTTTGGAATACAAGATGTTGTAAATTTTTATGTGGTATGCTCCTTCTTCAAATGGGCGATGATGACTCTCCACAACTTCCTGTCCTTTGTAGCTGTAAACAATATTTGTTCCCTTACTATATATCCCTGTCTTTTCTTGGCCGTGCGGCCATATTACATTGACACACCGTTTCTCATACGATCACCAAAGTTAGCAACATTGTCTCTGGTCAGCACCTAGATGGGGGTCATGACTCTCCGTAGCTTCCTATCCTTTGCGGTTCGAAGCAATATTTGTTCCCTTAATATATCTCGGAGATTCATGCTGAAACATCGATTCAGGTACGATCAACCAAGTTAAGCAACGTCGAGCTTGGTCAGTGCCTAGATGGATGACCGCTACCAGGTGCTTTAAGTTGGGATGTGCAGGTGGTGTAATGGATATGGGTTTGGAATTGGAAATAGGATAGCCTAGTTCCAATTTCAGTTGGGTTCGTTATATTCACTTAAGGCCGGAGGGCCAACGTCTGAAATGTCGTGAATATGAATATGGCAATAAAGATGAGGACAACAGTCCGAACAAGATAAATAGTGTAAATAGTTACAATCTCAGAAATATAGACAAATTCGAAAGAAGGACGGAGCGCACAATGGCCGACACGTCGTGAATATTACAATAAAGATGAGGACAACAGTTCGAGCAATGTAAATAGAGTAATGAACATTTAATAAGTTCTTTATAATCAGTTGTTCTTGTGTCCTTACAGTTTTTCTTATATTACGACTAAGAGTGTATACAAACTGCAGTGATTATTGTCCCAAATAATTTCGACTAATTCTTTAGGCATTTTCAAGAATGTCGAAGTTTGTATATTTTTGTGGTTGTATTCTATGCTGTGTTGTATAGGAATAGTAGCAATTCGATAATTTTTACACATCCTTGGTTTTCATGAGAGAAAAGAAAGTCTATGGGTATGAGAAAAGCTGAATAAAACTTACAAATTTTTCCTTATTCGCCACATTCAATGAAACACACACACACACACACACACACACACACACACACGCACGCACGCACGCACGCACGCACACATGTATATATTTTTTAAGCGTATCACCCCAAGATCAAGGCAAGGGGGTTACAGAAGATTTGGAGTGAGAGCAGATAGGAATGAAAGATGAAAGGATGTGGAGAAGGGAAGTGGATAGATCAAGGCAACTGGAGATGTCGATTGACGTTACACTTAAATAGTTGGAGATTGTATTTGTCAGGGAAACAGGAATAGGGAAGGGAGTTCCATGTGCGAGACGTGAAGCTATTGGAGTAGAAGATATGTCTACACCTAACAGTTTCAACGGTGAAGGGGTGGGAACGGGATGCCAACCTCGTAGGACGTTTAAATTCATGAGGCCTAGGGACCAGCGAAAGCAGTTCCTCGGAGCAATTACCGTGAAAGTATTCGTAAAAAAGACAGAGCGAGGCAACGTCGCGTCCCCCGTTAAAGTATTGTAGAAAATGCAATAGATTTAAGTTATATTTACTCAAACTCAAGATTAATTCATTTTTATGCAATTTTTCGTCTCCAATTTGAAGTACAACCTTCGCGCATATTAACCAATCAGCAAGTTATAATTAACGCGCTGAGACCTTTGAAATTTTCAGACAACTCTGTCGATAGTCTGCTACAAGATTTGTGAGGTCACATCAGAAAATGATCAAGAATATTTTTCCACCTTAAAATAGATATTTAAAAATAGGTAAAATATTTATTAAGCAATATACTCTGAGTTCAATAAAATCTAACTTTCAGATTTCTGGAGTCAAATTTTTCTTATAAATATTCCTGATGTTAGTTATTCAGTTTCCAGTTTTTGCGTAAACCTTTGACAAGAGTCGGTTGTTCGAAGTTGCGGACAAAGTGAATTCTGAAAACCTTTCTCAAAGTATACTTTTTATTACAAAAGCTTAGAGACCTTAAATTAAGCACGTTTAGAATATATGAACCGAGGTATTGTCAACAGAGATATTAGCAGTAGTATTAACACAGATCCTTGCCTGCTGGCACGCTGCTACTACTGAAAAAATTACACACATTCATAGACCAATGTAAATACGTTTAACGCAGCTTACATAGGCACATTCTGTTTCTTTTATCATACTAACACAATTGATTCGGTTGTATTGCAATGAAAAACAAACAAATATTTTTGTGTGAAGTTGTTTTGCAAAGATTCGTTGTAATTTGAAAGAAAACAAACACTCAATAATAAAATTTATTTAAATTTGTAGAGTCGTGTGTGAAGATTGTATTTATCGTTTTCACACGTTTAAACCGCTATACACACACACACACACACACACACACACACACGCGCACTCGTACACACAACCCCCCATATATATATATATATATATATATGAAGAAATATAGTCTTAAGATGTGCTATAGTTATGGGATAAAGTGCTCAATATCAGAGATAGAGCGTGTGTAAATATAAAAGTAAACATAGAAGTCAACACTTAGAGGCGACAGTCAGGCCACGATTGCATCTAGCATGAAACAGAATGACGCATCTAAGTGTTGACTTCTATGTTCACTTATATATATATATATATATATATATATATATATATATATATATATATATATATATATATATATATGTGTGTATGAGATATCGAACATTTTTGCTATCTTTAATATGAAATATAAATCCCGTTTATTTTAAATAATTTTTATAGTTTTAGGTTCATCAATTTTAATGCATATGAAAAAATTAACATTAATCCTTGTTTATTTTAAATATACAATAAAAATGTTAATCCCAGTTTATTTCAAATATAAAATCTAAATGTCGTCTATTTTATATATATATATATATATATATATATATATATATATATATATATATATATATATAAAATAATTACTTGACTGTAATTTTCCCATATTTCGCAGTTTCTTGGTAATATGTCACCTTTTCAAGGGATTAATAGGTATTATTAAATATTTCCAATTCAATATACGGATTAACCCCTTGAAAAGTGGACATATTACCACTAAACTACAGATAAGTAATTCATTTTTATATATGAATGATAATATTATCAATGGTCTAGTTTTATAATATTCAGCACGATATGAAAATATCTGCTTCACTTTGAAATTTTTAAAAATTATATATATATATATATATATATATATATATATATATATATATATATCGTAATCCCCATATGAACTGCGCCAGGATTGCGTTAACCAGCTATTTTTATTAAAATTTATCTTATGCAACAGTCAGTCTCTCGCTCTCTCTCCATATATATATATATATATATATATATATATATATATATGGTGTAACAGAAAAATTATCTGATTGTTAGATTAAGCTCTGTATCTTAGAACTGATTAAAGATATCTTACTGGAATTCTCCGAGGTTTTTATAACGCTATTGGATTATACTTTGAGAAATAAGAATGTATAATTACTCTCCAAGCTTAACAGAAGAATCATGATGAAATCGATCATATACGACAATGGCATGTTCATCATTAATTAATCATAACTAGGGATTGAAAGCTCATAAAGTATTGAAATATAGTTCATATATATATATATATTTATCAAGGGTCGTATCTCGTCACCGTTTTTTGTGTGTATATATATATATAAATATGTCTGGACGCTTATGTATTATAACCTGAGTGTGTTTGGATTGATTTACGTGAGAGGTGATCATACTTGAATTAAAATGTATACATTTTTGTCTAGAACTATCAACATCCTTTTTAACGTAATTTCAATGAAAAAATAAATTAAATAACATGTATTTTTTATTCTCTCCTCAGTAATTCTATAATTTTAAACTTAATAGAGGTTAGATTTAGATTTCTAAATGGGGAATTTTTTACTTTTAATTTTAATTTCAAATTTTATCATATAATTTAATACTGATTAGTTAGGACATATTATATTTTACTAGAACCCCAACTTTAAAGCTTTTAATATCTATGATAACCTTGCTTCGTTGTCAAATTTTTTGAATTCTCATATACTTGTATTTTGATTGGTCATTCTAGCTTATGTAACAGCTTTTACCCCTAGCGAAGGATCGTTAATTAATTTGAAACTTTTAAAACTATTTATTCTACATTCAACATCATTACTTGATAAGACACCAGAAGTGTTGAAAGAAAAATGGCTATTTTTGTAGTGATTTTATAACATATTTATGTTATAATATTTAAATAAATAATTATATCTACTCTACTCTGTATTGAGCACTCTTTTAAGAATAATAATTGTTGGTTATTGGAATTTATTCCGTATATACCAATCCTATACTTGGGCATATATATATATATATATATATATATATATATATATATATATATATATAGTTTTCCATTATCATTTTCCAACTTATTTAAGATGATCTCGCCCTCTCTAAACTTCAAACTTTCTGTCCTGGAGTAAAAAGTTGCCTCTCAATTGAACAATTTTGGGCTGTCATGGCTGAAACTCCTCTCTCACGTCCAAACGTCTTATGAATTGAGTTGGATCCTATTTAATTAATCTCTTTAGCTCTAAGTTGAAATGATGATCCCTCTTCCTGTTGTGACCTCCTGATCCTGTTTTCGTTCTCTACTTATTCATCGTTCCCTTGATGGTTCTTGAATGGACTTTGAGGACGGAAGGCAGAATATGGATGTTGATATCATTAGTGAAAGCCTGAATGACCTTTTTCCTCTTACCATTGCTCATTTAGGAAGACAGTGGGTGTGACACAAAACAATTTTAATCTGCTCACATTTTAGCTGAGTAACTCAAAGAGTTTTTCAGTTATTCTTATGAAAAATGGTGTCAAGATGGTTAAACGCCTGAAAGTTAGAAAAAAGAGACTGATTTTTTACGTTTTTTTTTTTTTAGATATTAAACATTTTGTGGGATGTACAATTTTGCTGTTACACGATTTGGACATTTTTGCTGTTACACTCGGTATATATATATTTTTTCTAAATACTTTTGGTACTTAAAAAGAAGTTAACAAAACTCCTACGGTAAAATGGAAAATATTTTTTAAAAATAGGACTTGTAATTCCTTACATGATCTATGTTTCCTGTGTTTACAAGAAAAATTATATATAAAGTTTGCTAACTAAACGTTCTGTTAAATCAAAGAAATGAATTAACGGTGTTATACCTGCATTTTCTATCTTTTACCTTATAATATAGTTAAAAAACATAAATAATTACGTTTATAGCCATTATTTTATTAGTATATAATGGTCCACACAATACGGGTATTTTATTATTTGATTTATTCATTTTTAATAGTGCCATGTTTTGCCGTCTATTCAGTATAATTAACATTGTAAATAGTTATTTCACATTATTAATTTTGTCTATCGGCCCCTTTAAGAAGCTTCCTAAATATAAAAAATTAAAAAGAAATTGTTTCTGATAATTTTATGCCTAATTCAACAAATCTACATACTTGGCTATATCCATAATACATTTGTCGTTGACATGTTTTACACAATCTTTGAGTGGCATGTCTGGGAGCTATTTTATCGGGGCATGAAAAAATAACCCACCTACCTCAACACTTTGACCTTATTTTTTATATATTTTTTAGCGTATATCTGACTTTTAATTGGTTAATCTAGACATACCCACAAGTATATTTTTAATTGTGACCTTATACCCAACTTTACCTTCCGAAAAGAGGTAACGATGTGTTTTTAAATTTCCCAAATAAATCATTTTTTATCACAAGTTGTCTACCATCGCCTGACGAAGCACAATCATAGTATCGAAATTTTTTGTGTAGCGATGTAAAATGTTTTTATTATAATCTATTATAATAAAAATATTATAATATACATATATATATATATATATGTATGTGTGTGTGTGTTTGTATATAGTTATAGGGATAGATAACAACCAATTTTTTTTAACATACAACGTGTATTAACACGTGCGATACCCTATCTTCATCAGCCGCCGACCAGGGGTGATATCACGGTTTCGGTGGCCAAGGCGGGACCGCCACCCCTGGCTCCACCAGCAGCCAGAGTATGAAGATAAGCTAATTAATCGTTCCTATTTGTAAATTCTTGTAATGAAATAAATAAACGATACTTCCTCGTTGCAGCTTCTGTCCGTAATGAAAGTTCCTGAACGCGTTTGCCGTTATTGACGCGCTCGTAAAAATCGTTATAGACGACCACGCAAATATTTTACTTGCGCGTGTTAGGTCATGATGTTGCGCGCGTTTTATCTGCTTGTTTTGATATCGACCAAATCCAGCAACCCGATATAAGCAAGCATAGTATACGCGCGCGCTGGGTGCATACGTGGGCAAGCAGATAAATAGTCACCAAATTTATACATGAGGTGTAAACATAATAGTGCTTGATGTGGTTAGACAGAGCAAATATATATATTAATTAGTACATTTTTTTTAAGCATATCACCCCAAGCAAGGCTGGAAGCCACTAGTACGCAGGGGGTTACAGAAGGTTTGGAGGAAGAGCAGATAGGAGTGGTAAAGGAGAGGATGTGGAGGAAGATAGTGGATCGATCAAGGCTAGAGGGTTACAGAAGATTTGGAGTGAGAGCAGATAGGAATGAAGGTGAAAGGGTGAGGAGAAGAGAAGAGGATAGATCAAGGCAGCTGGAGATGTCGATTGACGTTACACTTAAATAGTTGGAGCTGGTATTTGTCAGGGAAGCAGGAATAAGGAAGGGAGTTCCACAGGCGAGATGTGCGAGACATGAAGCTATTGGAGTAGAAGAGACGTCTACATCTAACAGTTTCAACGGTGAAGGGGTGGAAACGGGATACTAGTATTTACGAATTACAGCTCGTCGGACAGAAGGTCTATGTTGCTAAAAGTGAAATGGAACCTTGCTCATCTTCTTCTTATTTACAAATAACTGTATTATAGTTCCATAACTGACCTGAAGATCAGTTAAGGGACTCAATATCCGGAAATGCCTCTTGATTGCTGTACGAACTTATAGTAACTTTCTTGTACCGGTTAAGCCAAGTATTACCAACCTTTTTAATCACACTGTTTCAGTTTTGCACAAAGATGAAAACTAGCGGCCGTAATCGTTACCGTGACGAAAACGCAGCAGTTAACTGTCTTTCGGTTTTAAGTAGGGAAGAATTCAGCGTTGATTTTTTTCCGATTATACAGCACATTGCTTCTTTTCTTTTTTAAATCTTCCCTCTGAATTTTTATCAGACATTTCACTTACTGAAGTGATTTTAGCTTTGGCTTGGAAGTTTTTCGTTGCAATGCATTTGAAATCTTTTATTCTATGAAGCTGATGCCGATTCCTCGTCTTTAACACGTCATCTCGGAAAAGTACAAAAAAAAATGTCTGAGTGAAAGACATGATGAATTTGCATCCATTTCATGAGAAAGTCGTGTTAAAAGAGAAAAAGTTTTTGTTGTCATTGTTTGAGTGCACAAATATCTCCATTACGTCCTTTCGGCAAATATATGAAGAGCTTTTATACCCTCCCCGCCCACAACAAACACTGTATATTTGGGTAGCAAACCTTCTTTTATACATGTTTCTTGAATATGATGGAGAAGGAAAAGAAAGAATGAAAAATGACAGCAAATATTCAACAGCGGTAGCAGCTGTAAGAAAAGAAAGAAAGACTGCGGCGAGTGCAGTGACGCATGACAAGCATTAACAACACTCATCAGAAGTAAGGTTAGGTTTAGGGTTCCAATTTCTCCACAGAGAATTGTCCTTCGGGAAAATAGCCTAGTGCATTAAAGAATTATTTCGAGAAATAGGTGGCATAGTAATTGTTAGTTGAATCCCTCGGCGGGTTAATATGAAAGGAGGACGAGCAAGCAACTAAGCAATGCTAAAAATAAGAACTGTGCGAGATATCCCAGTGAAACGAGAACGGTCTAATTCCGTAGATTAAATAAAGGGTTCAATTCGGAATTGCCTGTAAGTTAGCCGGATCGATATAAACGTGATGACGGTCGATACGTTGTGATAAAAACATCAATGGTTCAAATGTAAATAGTGTAAATAAGGAACATTTAGTAAAAAAAATTTGTTCAGTTGTTCATGTATCCTTAGTGGGGTTTTTTTATATTACGACTAAGAGTCTGTAGGAACTGTCAGTAGTGATTGTTGTCTTGAGCACTTTCGTTTAAATCTTTAGTCATTTTCAAGGGTTTCGTTATTGGCATATTTTTGTGGTTGTATTCTATACTGTGTTGTAGAGTAATAGTAGCAATTTGATTAGATGTGTGTTGTGGTGTAATGGATATATATTAAGTTTTTATTCTTTCTCTCTCGTCAATGGGAGTTGATAGCTTCGCCTATCATTCGGTTACCACTCCACCCCCGTCTTCTAAACAGGAATATAGGTTTATTCCTTGTTCCCTGTTTAAGATCGTGTTCCACTTCCTTCTAAAACCTTTTCATTCAAATTAACATACAATAGCTCCTTGGGTCTCAGTAGTATTGTTGCTTCGCTTGGGGTGAATTGAATAAAAAAAAGTTTGAATTAATAAAAATGTCGGGTTAAAAATAAATCCTTGAATTATATATATATATATATATCTCACAGCCGAGAAGGGAACTTCATGAGCAAAAGGGTCTTCTTTCAATCTGGTGGGATTGCCAAGGAATAATCCACTTTGAATGCTTACCACCTAATGCAACAATTAATGCTCAAATATACTGTCAGCAATTAGAGCGTTTGAACCAAGCTTTGAAGAAAAAAAGACCTGCTCTAGTGAATCGAAAACGGGTGATGTTTCATCAGGACAATGCGCGACCACACACAGCAAGAATCACGTCACAAAAGATCGAAGAACTTGGTTGGGAGAAAATTCCTCATCCACCTTATTCTCCCGACCTTGCTCCTTCAGACTACCATTTGTTTCGTAGCTTACAGAATCATTTGGAAGAAACATCTTTTGTAACACAGGAAGAGGTTAAAACTGACATTTGTGAGTTCTTCGAATCAAAGCCAAAAGAATTTTACAGTAATGGAATTAGTAAGCTTGTTAATAGATGGAAGGAAGTCATAGATAATCAGGGAAAATACATTGTTGATTGAATCTGTAATTAAATGTAACATTTGGTCACTTGTTTCAAAATTCAAAATTCAGACAGAACTTATGGGATGACCTGATAGTTGTGTAACCGATTTAATTATTTATGAGTCCGGTTTGATCAGGAACACAGTTCCTTAAGGGGCATTTGAACTCGTAGATAAGTTCGTTATTTGTCATTTTGTCTTAGTTGGTGTGTTGTTATTTTTGAAGATAAGGTTAGCTGTCTTAAATTTTTTATAATAGATAATTAATTTGATTTTTTTATTCGGGTCAATTGGGGTAGTATATTTCTTTATAATATGTCTTAGTGAAGATTCGTCTTGTTTGTAATTAATGTGCATTTCGTTTTTGTAATAATTGTGTATGTAATGTTCGACTGTGTGTTGACTATCGTTATTACTGACTTTGGGGAGAATATATAATATTAATATATATATATATATATATATATATATATATATATTAAATAGCTCTGTTAATTTACATTGAGTAGCTTTTTCTTACACTATAGAATATTTATATGTATTTGTATAGGATTGCTCCTTCGTATATTTACCCATTCAGCTATATATATATATATATATATATATATATATATATATATATATATATATAATACACTGTTACATTAGAACATGTAAGTTACTGCTACAAAATTGTACATTCTGTTTCGACGTTTAATAAAAAGTCTCATCAGATAGTTAACAGTGTATAATAAATATTTTTGTTCTACTCTTGTATTGAGCGCTGTTTTAAATTAATATTTTGAACGTTTTGAATGTTATTCTTCGTTCGTTTACATTTGTAAGTGTATATATATATATATATATATATATATATATATATATATATATATGTGTGTGTGTGTATGTGTGTGTATGTGTGTGTGTGTCTGTGTCTGTGTGTGTGTCAAAGTAGAAAAAGGTTTTGTCTGACAACGTTATCGGACTAAATTGATGTTTAAGATGTTGTGACAAGTCTTGCGCACGTACGAAATTTAAATTATTTCGGTATATAATCTACCCAATTTTATATAGATTATTTCCTTTTGTTTGTTTTCATCATCTTTATTCTGCAATATTCCACATTGTGATAAGAGAAATTTCTAAGAACCAGGGCGCAAGTTTACTTTGGCTGACCTAGCGATTAAGTCACTTTCTAGACATTTTCCTCTTAATAAATTGTTTTCTAGTTTAATTTGAGTAGCCATTTTTATGTCAAAATTGTGGTCAGTATTGATCAAGACATTTAAGTATTGCATTAATATTTAAGCTTACCTTTTAAAAGTTCAACGATAATTCTTCTAACGCCACTTAAATTAAAAAAAGTTTTATGTATGTAGGTCCTTACTTTCCGTACAAACAATTTTTATTGCATGGGTGACTTTCGCGTGATTTCGCAATTAATTTCGATTATTCCCAAATTTATTTCCAAGTTATAAAATTCCAAGTTATAAAATTTGTTATCGCACAAAAAAAAAAAAAAATGGAGAGAAATCGTTGTAAAAAAATCGCCGAAAACAATCGCAGTACTGAAAACTTGGGAATCCAAAATTTCAGGATTGCGGGTCCGGATCCGGTCCAAAATATCCTTAATTTTCTCACAGACTCGGCTTGATTCCAAAATGGTATGATATGTTGGGCTACGGCCTCTAGGAGTAAAGTTTAAACAGTGTGACACAGTGACACACTGATATTCGCATTTATTATATAGTTATATATATTGAGAAAAATATAAAACAAAATTGAAAAAGTTTATTTGTGACGCATTTCATCCGTTAAGACTTTATCAAACTGGGTTTGTTGGCATTGTTGTGACTACTCATGTCCATGAACGAGAAACGCTGGCAGGTTCAAATTTTTAAAAATTTATCTATATTTGTCTATATTTCTGAGATGAGGTATTATATACATTATTTACATTATTCGGACTATTGTCCTCATCTTTGTCGCCATATTTGTTACAACGTTTCGGCCGTTGTACACTCCGGCCTTCGTCAGGTGGTTGGAATGTCGATCTGAACCCTTTATTTCGCTCACTGGGGTGGACTGTTCTAGTTCCACGTGCCATGTTTAATGGATGTCAGTTATCAGTTATCTCCTGTTAATTTTTCTCTCTGAAAGTTCTCCACTGCCTTAACCGGGTACTGAACTCACACTTTTTGGGTTCTGTCACTGGATCTAACCATCTGGATCTGTGCCATGTGTCCTTGAGGACATCTGTGTATGAATTTCTGGGTATTATAATAATGTCTTCAGCCACCATTTTTACCAGTGCTCATATTGCAATTTTTGCTGTTATCATTTGATGTTTTTACCAGAGCTCATATTGCAACTTTGTTGTTATTATCGCTTTTCTCTGGCACTCCTTATTACTGGTTCCCATATTGTATTCATTTCTATGCTGACGCCTTTATCCACTGTGCCATGTGTCCTTGGCTGAACTAGCGATTAAAGTACTTTCTAGACATTTTCCTCTTAATAAATTGTTTTCTCTTTTAATTAGAGTAGCATTTTTTTAAATATATTTTTTTATCCTTGCAACTTTTCATTTTTGAAGTCTCAGTCTGTAGATAAAACGTTTTATTGTCCCGAGATCAACTGACAAATAACGTTTTCAATGCGGAGTGTCAGTTTGCATATTTTTGTTTTTGTTTCTATACAATGTTTTGCGGGAGACATATTGCTTCCTGTAATGTGTTTTGTGTGAGCAATCGCCCAACACAGTATAAGAAAGAAATCAATAAAGGCAGCAAGCAATAAACAACACCGGGAATTGGCTAATCGGAAAAGTGTTGTCTTCTATTAGGACAGTGACAGACATCGCGTATCTTTGCCGACACAGCAGGAATTGGTGCCGTTTGGCTGGGATATCCAACTACACACGAGCTGTACTCATCTGACCTTACACATCCGAAACTGCTTGTTTAGATCGCCATAAAATTCTCTTAATGCGAACAATTTTAATTCTCTGTAAAAATAACCTGGAACAGTTTTTCACTCAGAAAGATGCCATGTTCTTAGAGTATGGAATTATGAAGATGTTTCAAATACATTGTAACGTTAGGTCGTTACGGAAGGAAGATTTATTCCCCAATTTGTATTTCAACCATTATGGACATTATTATATTCATAATATGATAACACCGTATTTCACGGACGGAAGAGAATGGCTGAAATTTAATAGAATGACAAACACGCTTTGTTCTCAGAGAGACTTTTATAACACTGAGACATACACAAATCTATATAGACACCTGTACCACGTGCAGAATAATATATAACATATATCTACACAGCAAAGCAGAGTGTAAGGAGAAACAAACAGGATATAATATGGAGATATTCCTATATCTGAAGAAGTCATGTTTAGGACTCCAGATACAAACGGGCTGGATTCATCTATGTCCCAGGCGAGGACACATTCAACGAACGGAAAACAGCGAGTCTTGGGTCTTCCCAAATTGAGGACTACGAACTGGAGTTTTATTCTAAATCTGCGAAAGATATATTTCTAAAGAGAAACGGCACCATATGCTTGTAAGCTGCTGGTGGAGGCAGATTTAGTCTCAGTCTGGGCTCTTTGGCCCAGTCTAAAAGAATTGAATTTGTATGCCGCTTTCGTTATTGTATGGAGTGATGTCACGATTCGGCTCTCATGTGACCCACGTGAATTCTATCCAACAAAGGGAGATAAGCGCTTTCCTGTATCACAACAATATTTAGTGAAACAAAATGGCACCTATTTGGTTCTAAGTATCTAAATACTGTTTTTGAAATTCACTTAATGTTAGGATAATTTACCCACGCATGCATGGACTCTCTCAGTTATAAATAGGGACAGGTAATGCCTTTTGGACAGTCGGACTGAACATTTTTGCTGTAACAGTCTCGTTTGTATATGTTTGTATTACTGTTTCTGTTCATACGAGGGTCATTCAATAAATAAGTTGAATTTTTCGGTATAAGGACTTCTAATACAGATAGAAGCTTACTCTTTTTAATTTTTTTTTGTTTTACTTCTTTTTCACATGGATTTAATTTCTTTTGTAGATGAAAAAACAAACTTTGAGAGTTTTGGCGATTAACAAAGATGGCCGACCAAGAAGCATGCTCCAGGATTGAACAACGGTCAGTCATCAAGTTTTTGGTTGCTGAAGGGTGCAAACCAGTTGAAATTCATAGGCGAAAGTCAACTGTGTATGGTGCCACATGTTTCAGTCACAAAAAGGTCTACAAGTGGACTAAATTGTTTAAAGAAGGACGGAGCAATGTTGAGGATGAAGACAGGCCTGGGAGGCCTACAGTAGTGAGGTCTCCTGAGGTGATCGAATCAGTCAGTGATCTCATTCAGTCTGACAGAAGGGTGACATTGCAAGGAATTTGAGCTTATCTGTTGGGACAAACGCAGGGGTCATCAGTCAGAAGAAGTCATCTTGCATCATGACAACGCAAGGCCTCACACACCAGCCCAAACGGTGCAGACCATCAACGAGCTGGGCTGGGAACTGCTCCCTCATCCCCCTTACAGCCCAGACCTTGCCCCTGTTTGGTCCCTTGAAAGCGTTCACGAGAGGCACGAAGTTTAAAAGTGACGATGAAGTCAAAAGTGTTGTGAGCGACTGGCTGAGACATCAGTCCAAAGATTTTTACACTGAGGGAATACGGAAGCTTGTGCACAGATGGGAAAAGTGTGTGACAGTGCTGGGAGACTACGTTGAAAAAAAAAGAATTAGAAGTCCTTATACCGAAAAATTCATCTTATTTATTGAATGACCTTCGTATATTTGTTTAACTCAGCTCCTCTATTGTGTCTTTATTTCTGGCCATAACAAGGTCACAGCACTTAAGAAAGTTAAAGAAAATAATTTCCGACCCAATACTGCTCTAAGCATGTAAAGATAGCCTTTATAATACCATGTAATCATAGATTGAATCTAGATGTAACTAAGTTTTATGCTTATAGATTCTTTTATCACTCTTCTCTTTACTTACTAGCATATTTTAAACTTAGCTTGTTCAGTTTTCTGCTTACGCTAGATAACGCACTATCACCAAGAAACAGTAAGGTCGGCTCAGAATAGTGTAGGCGGGCTCTGGGGATGTTGAACAAGAGAGATTAGCTAGCCGCTATAGAAGACTAGTATCCTCGGATACGAATGGCCAGCCATTATGTATACACACACACACACACACACACACACACACACACACACACACACACACACACACACACACATATATATATATATATATATATATATATTGAAAAGTATATTGAAAAAATCATTTCTTTATTAACTATAACGTTTACAAAATGGATATGAGAGGAAAGCGTTTAGTATGACGTTTCATTTGAAATTCGATATGGGCACCAGCTTTCGCTACCAGCTTCTTGAGTCTGGGGAATCGCATCAATTGATTTCACCAGGAACTCTTGCAGTATGGAAGATATAACTTCTTGCATTCGCCCTTCAAGTTCTTACAAAGTCTTGGTTTGGTATGGTCGACTTTCTCATTTAACCAACCGCAAAGAAAAATATTATTATAGGGTGTTAAATCAGTTCTCCTTGCTGGCCACTCATATATAAAATAGGGAATTACTTTTCATTCTCTCTCTCTCTCTCTCTCTCTCTCTCTCTCTCTCTCTCTCTATATATATATATATATATATATATATATATATATATATATATATATATACCCCAAAATATAATTCGGTCGAGCACTCTTGGGAGAAAAAAACGTGTATTTGTAAACAATGACTACTGCTGCTAATATTGCAAAACTCTTCCATGAATTGAGTCCTATCGGTCATCAGCGTGTTTATTCAAAGAATAAGTACGTAAAAATTCAACTTTCTCTTAAACGAGTGCTGATAGCTCAGGAGTAAAATCTCCGACTGATGCCAAATCAGTCGAGTTACGCTCCCGGCTTGAGGCAATGGGGTCTCTAGCCACACTGATAAGCCGCGAAAGAGTCTGTCTGTGGATAACATATATAGTGTTTGTATTTGGGTAGAAATCCCTCTTTTATACAAGTTTCATTGAAGATGACTGACAAGGTAATGCGATTAAGGCTTCATTCAAATTTTCTTGCGCCGTGTAAGTTTTTTCTTTTCTGGATATAAAGTTTGTAAATATTGTCCATAACATACAAATCAAAACAATAACATTAACATTTTCTACAAGATTCAAATACACGTTATCTATAAGCAAGATGAATGTTCCCTTAGAAACATCGTAAAGTAATACACAACCACAGTCAACCAGAACAAGAAAATTAAATTAATTATCTATTAAAAAATTAAAACGACTAACCTCATCGTGAACAACAATTCATCTGCAAAATCCAAATTACAAAATACCAATTTATTTAATTAAATATAACAGAATAGATTTAGTTACAGAAAAGTCTACTTTTCTGATCAAGTAGAAAGGGAATTCATTTTTTAAACAATCAGAAGAATTATTCCTAGATGTATACCGGGTGTAACAACAAAATTGTTCGAATCGCGTTACAACATAATTGTCCATTTACATGACCCCTAAGGAACTGTGTTCTCGATAAAACCAAATTCCTGAATACTTCTATTGGACATACCACCACATGCCTATCAAGAAGACTCACGTTACATTTCTGTGACCATAGTTCAATTAGGACCCATTTAAGCACCCCACCAGAAACCTACCAACCTCCGATCGCAACATACTCGTAGAAAATACGACTATAACAGACTCAGCCAAAAAATATTAAAATTAATGAAAGCAGTCATAATAAAAAATAAAATCCAACAGTCAATAATATCAACTATGAACATGGCCAGAACATGCTGACCGTGTTTGGAAAATGGAAAAAATCACTAAAGCTACATACATATAAAGATCCACGTACAAAATTCAGTTAAAAATATCATTTTTGATAATGGCAAATAGAATAGCTGAAAGCGCTGGGAGATAGAGAATATTTGGACATTTTTTACAGCCTTTATATCCGGAAATAAAAACATTTATGAAAAACACAAGAAAATTTGAATAAAAAACTAAATCGCAGTACTTTGTCAAACATTTTTAACAAACATTTATGTATTTAATTAAATATAACAGAATATATTTAGTTACAGAAAAAGTCTACTTTTCTGATCAAGTAGAAAGGGAATTCATTTTTTAAACAATCAGAAAAATTATTCCTAGATGTATACCGGGTGTAACAGCAAATTTGTCCGAATCGTGTTACAACATAATTGTCCATTACACAAAAACTAACTGAGTTTCTTTTTTTTCCAGTTTTTCAGATAAGACGTTTAGATGTATTGATACCATTTGTCGAAAGAATCACTGAAAAAATTATTTAGCTAGAAACAGAACGGGTTAAAATCGTTTTGTGTCGGACCCACTGTCTTCCCAATGGTGAGAAGAAAAATATCATTCAGGCTTTCAGTAATGGTACCAACATTCATACTCTGGTTTCCATCTTCAAAGTCCATTCAAGAATCAAGAGAACGATGAATAAATTTAATAAAGAGGGAACAGTAGAGAAGAAAACTGTATCAGAAGGTTACAACAGGAAGGAAGATTATCATTTCAATTTAGAGCTAACGAGATTAATTAGAAAAAATACATGTTTGGAACGGGAGAAAGGAGTTTTAGCTATGACAGTTCAAAGAGCAGTGAAAAAAGACTTGCAAATGAAATCGTACGTGAAACGTGTGAGGCACTTTGTTACAGCAGGACAGAAAGTTAAAAGATTAGAGAGGGCGAAGACCATCTTAAATTAATTTGAAAATGATCCTGGAATAATACACATATATATTTAAACTTTATTTCAATCCTTCATGAGCTTCCACTCCTTAGCTATGATGGATTAACAATCAATTTTTGTTACAATCAATTTAATCAGGATTCTTCTGTTAAGCTTGGAGAGTGATTATATATTCTTATTGCTCAACGTAGAGTCCAATAGTGATATTAAAACCTCGGAGAATTCCAATAAGATATCTTTAATCAATTTTATGATACAAGGCTCCAGAGCTTGTTTGCTGTTAAACGCAGTACACACACACACACACACACACACACACACGAGTGCTGTTATTTTTCTCGGCTATTTATATATACGGATCAGCGGTGCATTGTGGGTAGTCTATTTTGGCGGATATTTTACCGGAAGTCGTTTATTTGTTTATTTATTTATTTGTGTCAAATTATTTTGCTTGTTTTTATTTATTTTTATTTTTATTTTTTATCTTATATATTTATTATTTTTATTTTGATCGGTGTTTTTATTAACGTAATAAAAATTTGTTTATACAGCTTCTTTAATAGGTTTGTTTGGGAAGATAAAGCTATTTGTTGAATTTTGGGGTTGATTGTTGTGGTTTGTTCTGACTATTATTTTGGCGGGAACAGTTTTCAATTTATTTATTTGGATTGATTATCTTTATTTGTTTTTTTTTGTTTTTTTTCTAAACTGCTAGTTTATCGGTATCGGTTGTTAGTTTATTTATATATTTGGGTGTATTTAGATCAATTTATTATACTTGTTGTTATTTATTTGTTACACTATATATTTTCTCTTTTTGGTTTTCGATTTTTAAGTAACGCAGTATATTATTTTTTATTCATTTTTTGAAATTTTTTTTATCGTTATATAACAGTTATAGCTATTTTTCGTCCGATTTTTTATAGTCTAATATTTTGGTCATAAAGTCATTTACTTTATTTATTGATTTTGTTCCTTATTTTTTATTCTATTTCGTCTATTCTAACAGGTGTATATATATATATATATATATATATATATATATATATATATATATATATATAAAGACATTTATAATATGTTTAACGTTCTTTTTATAGATACAAGTATTTAAGCAAATGCTCTGTTTTATAATAAACAGTATTAAATAACATTTACCGGCCTGAATGTCCGAGAAATTTTCATAGAAAATTTTCGTTCTCTGACAGGAATCGAACCTGTATCCTATACGGAACCATCATTTCGCGTGATGTGCCTTAACCGTTCGGCCACAGAGAAGAAATTTTAAATAAATTGTCAGACTATGTCCAATTCAAAAATATATGACGTCATTTGTTTACATTTGATACGCTAGAGCAGATATGAATAGAAGATTTAAGTTTAAAGATAGTAAAATCGACCTTGCTAACCAGACGCTAATATATATATTACATGAATCATTCTTACAAAAAGTAGATTAGTAAAATTAATGATATAAATGCCGAAAATCTTCCTCGCAAACAAATATTTAAAGTTACATTAACCTACGAATCACTCGATGAATGTTATGATCCTTGTTTTAATAAATTCACGTTGTATAAGGTCTTTTTTTTAATCTGCTAGCACTTTCGGCTGTACATTCAGCCATCCTCAAGCATAGAAATTATTTTGTTTTTAGTAAATCCAGGTAATAGCGGACACGAAAAATTAAATGCGAATAGAAATATGTTTTTTTAGAAATGTGTTATTGATAACGGATAAAAACTTATGGAGCGTGCAGTCGCAACGCTAAGGTTGAATTTTTTTGAAAATTTAAGAGGGCGCGTTTTTTTACTAATATGGCAATTTGATAATTTTTTTGTTGTAGGAGTTTATCAGTTAATGTGGCATGAACTAAATCGTTCAATAAATAGTGTAATGTCGCAACTGTCATCCCGAAAATTTGCACGTCGGATCAGTTCTTTTTAATCAAATATGTGGTGCAGTTCAATTTATATTACAATGAATCATTCATACAAAAAGTGGATTAGTAAAGTTAAAGTTATATATTATAAACGGTTATATTAGAACATGCAAGTTGCTACTACAAAATTGCATATTTTGTTTCTATGTTTAACACGTCTCATCAGGTAGTTAACAATCTCATTACAGTTTATAATAAATATTTATTGCTCTACTCTTGTATTGAGCCCTTTTTTAAATTGATGTTATGAACGTTTAAATTTTATTCTTTTCGTTCTTTTTATATATATATATATATATATATATATATATATATATTAATGCATGTTTCATTAAATAATATGGACAAGTTTTGTCTATTTATTTTCAGTAAGTTCCTTTCGTATTGTCTGATAAGCCTAATCACATTATCGTTGAAAGACGAAAGGAAAACACCATATTGACACATGTTTGAATCCAATCTAAGCTTTCGGCTTACATAAGACATTATCAAAGATGACAATTTTAATAAATCAAACAACATATATACAAAACCACAATATTGGCCCGCCGTTGCTGTTTGAATAAGCTCAAAGTAACTCTTATTTACGAGCCAAGGAAGCGAAAAACGCGTCGTAGCTCCTGTCGTCACACATAACCACGCAACAGTGAAAACGAGAAGTATTAAGTATGGGAAGGCATTGGCTTCTGCTATAGATTATAGGCATTTAAGAATATTTGTGGAGATTTCATAGTTTATTTTGTTCAGGTTAGGTTTCAACTGTTTTATGTATATAGCTACAAGGATTTCTAATTTTTGTTTATTATTTTCATGTTCATGATAAGGGCTTATGTAATTTCATGTTCATGATAATGGCTTACGTCAACCGAAAGCTTAGATTGGATTCAAACATGTGTCAATGTGGTGTTTTCCTTTCGTCTTTCAACGATAATGTGATTAAGCTTATCAAACAATACGAAATGAACTTACTTAAAATAAATAGACAAAACTTGTCTATATTATTTAATGAAACATGCATTAATGAAAAATTGCTGCCGAAATATACACAATATATATATATATATATATATATATATATATATATATATATATATATATATATATATATGAAAAGCTTGAAACATTTATGTTCATAACATTTTTCAAAATATTTCTGTTGCATGAGATGCCTTTTCTCATCTTTTTGTATTTGAACACTTCAAGCGTTACATCCAGCCATTCTTCCCAATCAATACTAGCATCTGTTTGTTCTATGCGTTCAGTGAACGATGACTTTTGGATCCGAAATACGGTCGCCCTAAAAAGCTTACTACACAAAAGGTTGATATCTCTTCGATTCGGAGATCGTTGTCGATATGAACTGCAGCATTTCTAGTCCAAAACAAACTTCCAGTTAGATGATCAAGCACATGATCCTATCCACTACAAACCCTTTTTTCTTTTGTAGCTTGCACGTGTCTTAACAAGTGATTAATAAAAGCGATTATCATTTCAGATTAATTATTTTCAAAACGACGAACAAAACAACACGCAATCGATATTGTTGTCAAGTTGTCGCCTTTCTCTGTTCTTTATTACGGGCATGTGACCGAGAGATTAGAACGTTTCCTTCCTATCCACGAGACCCGGGTTCGAATCCCACTATGTTCGATCACTTGATCAAAGGTGACTTTTTTATATTGTTGACCTAGGGAGCTGATCTCAGTGCTCGGCACCATAAAAAAAGTGCCTGAGAACTGTACCCCGATTTTTTCAAAAGTGTTGTGCATAAAATTAAAATCGTTCGTAAGCCGTTGCTGGTTGTGCTAGCACGAAATAACAAGTCATCGTGACTGAGCTTTTGTGACCTTGTTAAAAAAAGAAAGAATCTGATCATGTCAGATTCTGTGCTTTCTCTCCAAAACATCGACTAAGATCGGCTCAGCAAAGTTACAGTATAAACCACCGGTGGACTGTATGGTTCTTACGCGGAAGTGGTGTTTGCGAAGTGTTGAACCACTATTGAAGGTTGTCTTGATGTTATATGGACTACAGATCTTTTGTATTTTCTCCGCAAGTCCCTACGCATAGGTTAGGCAGACCAGTGAGGAGAACATAACTAAGGACTCTGTGTACGCCATCCCGTACCTGTGGTAAGGAAGGAGCTTTGGGTTTGATAAGAAAAGCACTCAAAGCTAAACCAACAAAATCCCTGGTACGCCATCTCTCCAGGAAATCCCCACAAATAGTTCTAAAAAGTACAGTCTAGTGTAGATTCGAGAAAACAAAGATGGCGAACGCATTGATTGGTACCTAATGTTTCTAAAACCTTCCCACTTTGTGGTAATTATGACGGAATTGGACACAAAACGATAAGATATCTTTCTGTCCATTTGTAGCCTTGGCTACATTAGGGATTTAGCTTCCAGACTTGTCTTTTTGTATTTACTTCTTGGAGATTTTCTAGTCGAACAACAGAGTGAACCGATTAAGCTTGAGGTGGAAAAGACTCAAATCATTAGTAACGAAATGCTTACAGATAGTATATTATTATTGTCTCTAAGCATTTTGTGGCATCTGATAGACAAAGCGCTGTGAAGAGTTTTGTCCATTTATGATTTTATGTTTAATTCAGTTGAAACAACAAAAACATCGTTGTTTATTACCCAGCATGTGACTGTAAAGCAAATTCAGGTCAAACGAATATTTTTTTAAATAATAAAATTGTTATATTTAATGACGATCGGTTTACCCCGACGTCTAGCAGCCGGTACGTGACATAGAAACCTGAATAGGAATCAAAATAGCGAGAGTTGCCTTTCAGAAACTAAGCAAACTATAATGAAACAGGAAAAAATCATGACAAAGACCTATGACTAATAGGGAACATTTTTATAAAATTAACGACCATCTAGTCGAATGGGATATATTAGGCTTCATAGCTACACCCATGTGAAAATTAACTGAAACAAAATGAATAATTCCGTTATTATTTACTTTTTTTTCGTATTTTTCAATGAAACATGACTCAGAGTACATGTTATTAACTTCGTAGGTCCATTACACGAAGTCGTTCCTTGCACTTTGATAACAAATTCTTGATTGGATTTAAATCAGGAGAGTTTCCAGGCTAGTCTATAGTACTTTTATTTGCTCACTGGTGATGCTTGCAGCGTTACGCATCGCAGAAAATGGCCGTAGGACAACTAATCGATAGTCGAGAAAGTAGCCTCTGGGCGTGATAAAAATCTGATGCAATCACATATGACGCAATATTTATCAAGGCCAAACAATTTTCATCATACACTCCGAAAACAGATTCATATTACTGCACGCCACTGCAAATGACCTAAACCGAGAAAAAAGAAATCGATTATATCCTATCACTCCAATGGGTCTAAAACTGACCGTATGGTGAAAAGAAAGGAAACTAAAGCAGTTGTTTCAATTAATTTTCACAAGGGTGTATATATTCAGCCAGTGCGTTGATGACACTTCAATGTTATCTCCAAGGGTTTCCTAGAAGTATTTAATTTAATTTAATTAATAGATTAATTAAATAAAATAAATTAAAATAAAATTACAGAAAAATACTCCCTTTTTATCATCTCTGCCACCTGACGATGTAGCCAACTTCGTTTGCAGTAGCCCCGAGCCTGTCATCAGAATGGAATTCTTCCGTAAGATAGTAACTACTAGAAATTTCGACCAAATGCAGACTTGCTTGCTTGATTGATTCGTTTTTTAAGGCTTATCAACTCTTTCAGGTTATTTAAGGCCAACAAATATTTTTTGATTGTAAAAATTTCTTGGAGGCGATAATAAAGATTTAGTGATACAAGTTTTACAAATTATCCCATACCGGGATTCATGTCTTCCCCGAGGGGTTTTTTTTCGCGTAAGTGAATATAACGAACCCAACTGTAATTGGAACACGGCTCTCCGATTTACAATTCCGAGCCTTTATCAGTTGCAGCACGCGCACATCGGAGCTTACATAGAGCTGGTATTCTAAAGTGGTCACCCATCTAATTACTGATCATGCTGCTTAACTTCAGTGATCTTACGGAACCGGTGTTTCAACCTGATATGGCCGTAAGTCTCAAGTGCAAACATAATCTGCGCATGGAAGTGAACTACTGGCGGTATATCCATAGTGATTTTAAATCTCTTTTTTTATTTATATTGAGTTTAAAGTAGCACAAAGAAACTTTGTAAATTTAACCCGGAACTACCTTCCGCACTGTTTGATAATCGGCGATTAAACTGGTTCCCCAATCAGTATTTTCTGTCAAAGAGCCGTGAACCTTCTTGTAAGGTCAACGACCATGTAGCACAATGAGGTAGCTAGGTATTCAGTCAGGTCGGTTATATATCCGAGGGCTTCCTAGAATGAAGACGACGACAAAGGCAGATAATTTTTCTCCGATTAAATCATCGGCCACGTGACCGTGACCAAAGCGAGTTTTTAACTTGAAGGTCATCTCACGGAAGAGAGGACATACCTCTCCAGTTCATGGAAACCTATGCCCTCACTTGAAAAGACACTCTACTCTTCAGTGAATGACCCTCTCGCTTCCAACCCTGATATATGAAGGTAAGTAGATAGGGGCTCAGATGCGCAGTAGCCCTAACACCACCCCCGATCCTAAGACTGATGATGATGATGATGAGGAGGAGGAGGAGGAGGAGGAAGAGGAGGGAATACAACAGTCGCAATTGCTGTTATTGAATTTATGATATTGTTTCTGAGATCACAGCAGTGTGGCCATTGCTGGCCTTCAGTAAGGCGAATCAATAAAGATGAACTGAATCGCCTTACTGGACACTGAGCACCATCAACCCGACAGAATGTACTATCTGTAAGCATTTCGTTACTAACGATTTGAGTCTTTTCCACCTCAAGTTCAATCGCGTCACTCTGTTGTTCAACTAGAAAATCTCCAGGAAGAAAATACAAAAAGACAAGCCTGGAAGCTAAATACCTAATGTACCCAAGACCACAAAAGGAGAGAAAGTAAGACAACCGACTGTTTTGTGTCCATTTCCGTCATATTTACCGTGAATGGGGAAGGTTTTAGAAACCTTAGGTACCAATGAATTCGTTCGCCATCTTTGTTTCCTCGAATCTAGACTAGCGGAAGACAAGCGTTTCTATCAACAAATTTATGATAATGGATATGACAATATTGATTAATCCTAATAATTATCCTGAAGCAAACAAGTCCCGCAATAGCCAGCGGCGTTGTTTTCCGGTGAATACCAGATAAGCACAATATTTTCTCTTTTCTTAATTGCCCCTTCAATTTTATCATTTGTCAATTCATTATATCTATCTCATTGGAGAATTGTGTTTGATTTAATTCAAATAAGTGTCACGATGATTGCGTTTCTATGTCCAATGTCGCCGTTCGATATTGCAACGTTTTGTCAATAAATGCAGTTCGCACTTAAGCAAATATTTGACAAGATCACTATAATCAAATTAACGGTATTTTCCCCACGGAGCATGCTGAAACAACTTTAGAATTGGAAGCTTGAGTTTATACCTTCGGACTCTATTTTAAAGGTACGTGACATAGAAACCTGAACAGGCGTCAAAATAGCGAAAGTTGCCTTTCAGAAACTAAGCAAACTATAATGAAACAGGAAAATATCATGAGAAAGACCTTTGACTAATAGGGAACATTTTTATAAAATTAACGACCATCTAGTCGAATGGGATAGATTAGGCTTTATAGCTACACCCATGTGAAAATTAACTGAAACAAAATGAATAATTCCGTTATTATTTACTTTTTTTTTCGTATTTTTCAATGAAACATGACTCAGAGTATATGTTATTAACTTCGTAGGTCCATTACACGAAGTCGTTCCTTGCAGTTTGATAACAAATTCTTGATTGGATTTAAATCAGGAGAGTTTCCAGGCTAGTCTATAGTACTTTTATTTGCTTACTGGTAAGGCTTGCCAGTGTGTTGCGTTACGCATCGCAGAAAATGGCCGTAGGACAACTAATCGATAGTCGAGAAAGTAGCCTCTGGGCGTGATAAAAATCTGATGCAATCATAGATGACGCAATATTTTTCAAGGTCGAACAAATTTCATCATACACCCCGAAAATAGATTAATAATACTGCACACCACTGCAAATGAGCTAACCTGAAGAAATAATAGAGCTTAATAATACCCTGTCACTTCAGTGGGTCTAAAACTGACTGTATAATGAAAGTAAAGGAATTGTTTCAATTAATTAGCACAAGGGTGTATATATTCAGTCAGTGCGTTGATGACTCTTCAATGTTATCCTCAAGGGCTTCCTAGAATGAAGACAGTATTTAGGTTGGAGGGTTTCCGCCGATAGAATCCGAGTTGCTTGCATCCGAGTGGCTTTATTGCCTTTGATCTTCAAAAATTTAAATGCAGTATCAATCGTTATCTTCTATCTTCTTAATTCTTGTTCTTTTATCATCCTCTCCCTTTAAATTAAAATAGGATGCAAGAGGTTACTGAGTGATAGAGAATATGAGAAAAACTACTATTAAGGAGAGAGGACAATAAAAGAACAAGTATTAAGAAGACAGAAGATAATGATTGACATTGCATTTAAATTTTTGAAGATTAAAGGCAATAAAGCAACTAGGATGCAAGAGTGTTAGAGAATATGAGAATAATAATTTAAATGCAATGTCAGTCGTTATCTTCTGACTTCTTAATCCTTGTACTTTTATTGTCCTTTTCGCTTAATAGTGGTTTTTCTCATATTCTCTAACACTCAGTAACCCTTTGCGTCCTAGTGGCTTTATTGCCTTTGAACATAAAACATTTAAATGCAATGTCAATCGTTATCTTTTGTCTTCTTAATCCTTGTATTTTTATTGTCCTTTTCGCTTAATAACAGTTTTTCTCATATTCTCTAACACTCAGTAACCCCCTTGCGTCCTAGTGGCTTTATTGCCTTTGATCTTCAAAAATCTAAATGCAATGTCAATTGTTATCTTATTAATTCTCATTCTTTTATTCTCCTGTCTCCGTAATAGTAGTTTTTCTCATATTCTCTAACACTCAGTAACCTATTGCGTCCTAGTGGCTTTATTGCCTTTGAACTTCAAAAATCTAAATGCAATGTCAATCGTTATCTTTTGTCTTCTTAACTCTTGTTCATTTATTGTCCTCCATCCTTATTATTAGTTTTTTCTTATTTACTCTAACACTCTGTAACCCGCTTGCGTCCTAGCGACTTTATTGCCTTTATTTGCCTTGGGGTAAAATGGTTAAAAATACAAAACAAAAAACAAAGCAAAACAAACAAAAAACAGCGAACTACATGTATATTGGAATATAACATTAGAAACGTGACCCAGTCCTCTTGAGAACAGTGTAACTGGAGACCTATGAAAATTATAAATTCGTATCACGGATTAAATGCATATATTTGGAGAGTTTTATATTACTATATATATTTACCCGATGTAAGTACTAAATACTAAATGATAAATATCTATATAAGGATATATTCATACGAAATCAACATATTTCCGACAATATGGACTAAAGAGATTTAATCTTTGCCTTTTATCTATCATCACTGACGATTGCCCAGAGGAATATTTACGAAGAGTTGGTTGTCGACCAATTCTGTTCCTGCCGTATCAGAACAATAATGAGACTGTCGTCATAGTTACCTGCACAGATTCTAATGCAGGTCGTACAAATACGCTGGTACTTCATGTGCTGTCATCTTTTTGGTTTTCCATTTGTGTGTGCCGTGTATTTCCTTGGTAAAGTGCTATTTCTTCAAAATGATGTTTTGAGCCACATGCCGAAGGGTTTCCATATTGTGCACAGGTGGTTGGATACCACTCATTAAACCATTAATATACCTGTAAAATACTTTCTAACAGAATATCATAATTATGAAATCATTGTGAAAAAGGCGGGAACGTAAATTGAATGCTGGAATGGATTTTTTTCTGTGACTGTAGAATTTATTTTCTTTGTTCAACTTCTCATTTTTATTCATCTTCTGTGTGCTGTGTCAGTTCAGAACATGGGCGATCATGGCTCTCCACAACGTCATGTTTTTGTAGCTCTTACTAAAGTTTCCCCTTTGGCGATATCTCCTAATGCCTGTTCAACCATTTAGGTCCGTTATGCACTGCTTTCCTTGAATATGTCCTGTAAGAGTCGAATTTGCCAAACCCTCTTTCCTCATTATATGGCCCAGAAATTTAATGTCTATTTCTGATGCTACGTATTTGTGACCAGAATATGTTATTCTCGGCATCCTTCTGTAGAACAATATTTCTGTTGCCTCAAGTCTCTTCTTCATCTATCATAAGATGTTCCAGTAATCAACGCTATATTACATAACAGTTAAGTATCTCTTTCTTTGATTTTAATGAAATTTATTTTCTTAGTATTTGGCTTAGCTTTTGGAAAGCAACTTTCTCGATTCCGATGCGCCTTAAGATTTCGGTGTTGCATTTTTTGTCCCCTGTTAAGACAGTTCCATGATATTTAAATTTTTGGAATTGTATAATTTTGGTAACTCTAATATTTAATTCGCATATTGCGTAGTTACTTTTGCTAACAACCACGCATTCTATCTTCTTACAGTTGATATTTAGTCGTTTCTTTTCGCTCTTCCTTTAAGAATGCTAATTTCACATTCGCTATCAGAATTTTTGAGATTAGGAATTATTACTATTTATGCTTTGCTATTTGGCTGGTTGGCTGATTTTGTTTAGTGGCATATCAACACCTCTATGGGTTATTTAATGCCGATATCTGAATATTTTCATTGGTTTGGTCAGTTGTCTTTGTTTAGCGACATATCAACACCTCTATGGATTATTTAATGCGGAAATCTAAATATTTTGATTGGTTTGGCTGTCTTTGTTTAGCGGCATATCAACACATCTATGGGTTATTTAATGCTCAAATATAAATATTTTGATTGGTTTGGCTGTCTTTGTTTAGCGGCATATCAACACCTCTATGGGTTATTTAATGCTGAAATCTAAATATTTTGATTGGTTTGGTCAGTTGTCTTCGTTTAGCGACATATCAACACCTCTATGGGTTATTTAATGCCGAAATCTACATATTTTGATTGGTTTGGCTGTCTTTGTTTACCGGCATATCAACACCTCCATGGGGTATCTAATGCCGAAATCTAAATATTATGTATGGCATTTTAAGCTTTCAAGAACAGATATTTCGTCTTTTAGGGTAAATATATTTCTTAGTTATATAGTTTGTAAATCATAAAATATATTCTTGGTAATTTTACTATTAAAACGTATTTTTTTCTTTTTTTTACTGCTGCATTGTTTGTCATTTTACTATAAAAATGTATTGTTGCTCAATTTATAATAAAAATGTACTGTTGACTTTTGGTGGGGCGCTCACTATTTTCCCATAGCTGGGGGCCCTTACAGGTGCTACCACCCCGGGTTAGGATGAACCTGGGAACAACAGCAATTAAGTGGTGGTTTCACGCTCTTCAAAATCCCCAATCTGCCTATGAGAGGCCTTGCTGCCAGATGTAGTTTATCGTCATACCCAGGAAGATTTATACGATGTAAAAGTTTTTAATTTTTTTTTCCCATTTTGTTTTTCCTCGAGATTCTAACCATTTTACCATTCTAACGATAACGAAGCAAGGTTGCTGCTGCTGATTTATATATTCAGATGTGTTCAGATATCGCATAAGGGTGATTTTAAGAAAAATAATTAACATTTTAGACGAGTTCGAATTTATGTCCAATTCGTTGCCTCCACAAGCAAATACCCTTAAGTATTTACGAATCTATTGCTTCTCCCAGCTATGGGTTAAATATTAGTAGTTGTGCCTGGAAAAATGCTATTTCCAAAGAAATTTTAATGCAATATTCACTCGGAAAAAATGATTATTCTTGCAATCCAAAACATGTTACAGCTTTGAATAACACCAAAATCGTTGATAGGCATAAAAGTAGAAACAAAAGATTATTACTGTGCATTATTTACATTATTCGGACTGTTACCCTTACCTTCATTGTCATATTCACAACCTTTCGGACGTTGTACGATCCGGCCTTCTTCAGGTGATTGGAATTTCAAACCGAACTATTTATTTCGTCTACCGGTGTAGATTTTTTTAGTTCCACGGTCCATGCCTCTTCCGGGTGTCTCAGTTAACTCCCTTTTTAACTCAACTCTCCAAGTTTTCCTTCACCACTTGCCCTGGCCTGGTACTGAACTCTTTGGATATAGTCAGTGGATCTAACCAACGTATTTATCCACTGGGACATGCGAGTTCAATACAATGCCACAAGGGTGGTGAACAACAACAGAGAGGACAACGACCGAAACGTTGTGAATATGGCAATGACGATCAAGATAACAGACCGAATCATGTAAATAATGGAAGTAATCATAATACCCCATCTCAGAGATATAGATGCCGAAACGTTGTGAATATAGCAATGAAGGTCAAGATAACAGTCCGAATAATACAAATAATGCAAGTAATCATAATACCTCATCTCAGAGATATAGAGGCTAAAACATTGTGAATATGGCAATGAAGATGAGGATAACAGACCGAATCATGTAAATAATGCAAATAATCATAACACCTCATCTCAGAAATATAGAGGCTAAACCGTTGTGAATATGGTAATGAAGATGATGATAACAGACCGAATCATGTAAATAATGCAAATAATCATAATACCTCATCTCAGAGATATAAAAGCTAAAACATTGTGAATACGTCAATGAAGATGAGGATAACAGTCAGAATAATGTAAATAATGCAAATAATCATAATACCCCATCTCAGAGATATAGAGGTTAAAACGTTGTGAATATGGCAATGAAGATGAGCATAACAGTCAGAATAATGCAAATAATGCAAATAATCATAATACCCCATCTCAGAGATATAGAGGTTAAAACGTTGTGAATATGGCAATGAAGATGAGCATAACAGTCAGAATAATGTAAATAATGCAAATAATCATAATACCCCATCTCAGAGATATAGAGGTTAAAACGTTGTGAATATGGCAATGAAGATGAGCATAACAGCCAGAATAATGTAAATAATGCAAGTAATCACAATACCTCATCTCAGAGATATAGAGGCTAAAGCATTGTGAATATGGCAATGCAGATGAGGATAACAGACCGAATCCTGTAAATAATGCAAGTAATCATAATACCCCATCTCAGAGATATAGACAATTATTGCTGTGTTCGTTAAGAACAGACTGAACTCTGAGCTGAATATTGGTTCTTACTAAACGTAAATTTCTCGTAAGCAATGTAAATTATTTGACTTCTTTTTTTCCAACTATCGATTCAATTGTTTTTTTATTTTCCTAACTCTAGCGGATACAATTATGAGGAGACAGTTGAAGCGTAAAGTCAATTGAATGTTTGTTGATTCTCATCCGACAGTAACAAAAAGAAGAGTTCGATGCAAAATACAAACATCTTATTTGAATATCTGTTAGGTAAATATTGCGTTACATAAGCGTTGCCATTTCATCTTCTATGTGACTTGTCCCCTCAGGACGTTGGCGATCATGGCTCTCCGCAATTTCCTCTCCTTTTTTTAGCTCTCAAAATATTTTGTCTTTTCCTTTTCTCGCCTAAATCCTTTACTGCGATCTGTTTACTCAAGTTCGTTCCTCTTCTGTGTGGCGTGTCCATTCAGAACATTGGCGGTCAAGGCCCTCCACAATTTCCTCTCCTTTTAAGCTCTTAATATATTTGCCTTTTTGTTTCTCTCCTAAACCATTCACTGAGATCTATTTACTTAAGTTCGTTCTTTTTCTATGTGGTGTGTCCTTTCAGCATATTGGCGGTCAAGGCTCTCCACAATTTCCTCTCCTTTTTAGGTCTCAATAGATTTTGTCTTTTTATTTTCTCTCCTAAACCCTTTACTTCTATCTATTTACTCAATTTTGTTCCTCTTCTATGTGACGTTACCCTTCAGGACATTGGCGACCAAGGCTCTCCACAATGTCCTCTTTTTGTAGCTCTTAATAATTTTTTTGTTTTCTCCCCTAAACATTTTCTGCTATCCATTTACTCAAGTTCATTCCTTCGTTCTTCTTCTACATAACATATCCCTTCAGTATGTTGCCGAACATGGTTCTCCACTATTTCCTCTCCTTTGTAACTCTTAATAAATTTGATTTTTTTTGTCATCTTTCCTGAACCCTGTTTTTTCATCCATTTACTCAAGCTCACGGGTTAACTTATCCATTCTTTTCACCTGTGACTCCAGCCTCAATCTGTCCCGTGAGTATCAAATTTTGCACTTTTTGTCCTCTGTTAAAAAAAACTTCTCAGATATTAAGATTTGCACTTGATTTTGGTATCTCCGATTTGCATGTTGGGCTGTCCCTTTTGCTACCAACCATCCATTCAGTCTTCTTTTAATTGATGTTTAGTCCTTTCTTCTCGCTTTCCTTCACTACCTTCTGTAGGAGTTCTTGTAGCTTCCTTTCTGTGTCTGCTATCAACACAATGCCATCTGAATATCTCATGTTGTTAAGAGTGTGGCGGCCAATGATGACTCCTGGTAGGACTTCTAATTATCTCAGAATCGCCTCATTCTTTAAGTTGAATAAGTCTGGCGAGAAGACATATCCTTGTCTTCCACCCTTTTCTATTTCTGTATATTTATTATATTTTATATTTTCTGAACAGTGTAGTGATCGAAAGAAATGAAAATCTCTGTCTATTAAATCTGGTAGATTTGGAAGACACGAAAGGACCTAACTTTACAGTGTGTTTCTTCTTCATCTGTGAGGAGGTTGTTCTGCCTTTAGTACCACATAGGAGGACTTGTATTACGTAAGTACTTTCTTATTTGTTTATTAACGAAACATTTCTTGTTTCTTAATACTTTGTTTAGATTTTAGAAGGCATCTTTCGCTATCACAATGTGCTTTCGGATTTCAGTGTCGAAATTTCCGTCTACTGTTAAAACACTTCCCTGATATTGAAGGAGTTAAAAAATACACGTTTGTCTGTCATTTAATAATCCTTTTACTATGAAAAATATTGCAAATGATTTTACAATGAAAATGCATTGGAAATGATTTTACTATGAAAATGCATTTGAAATGATTTTACTATGAAAATGCATTTGAAATGATTTTACTATGAAAATGCATTGGAAATGAATTTACTATGAAAATGCATTGGAAATGATTTTACTATGAAAATGCATTGGAAATGATTTTACTATGAAAATGCATTGGAAATGAATTTACTATGAAAATGCATTGGAAATGATTTTACTATGGAAAGGCATTTGAAATGATTTTACTATGAAAATGCATTGGAAATGAATTTACTATGAAAATGCATTGGAAATGATTTTACTATGAAAATGCATTGGAAATGATTTTACTATGAAAATGCATTGGAAATGAATTTACTATGAAAATGCATTCGAAGTGAATTTACTATGAAAATGCATTGGAAATGATTTTACTATGAAAATGCATTGGAAATGAATTTACTATGAAAAGTCATTCGAAGTGAATTTACTATGAAAATGCATTGGAAATGAATTTACTATGAAAATGCATTGGAAATGATTTTACTATGAAAATGCATTGGAAATGATTTTACTATGAAAATGCATTGGAAATGAATTTACTATGAAAATGCATTGGAAATGATTTTACTATGGAAAGGCATTTGAAATGATTGTACTATGAAAATGCATTGGAAATGAATTTACTATGAAAATGCATTGGAAATGATTTTCCTATGAAAATGCATTGGAAATGATTTTACTATGAAAATGCATTGGAAATGAATTTACTATGAAAATGCATTCGAAGTGAATTTACTATGAAAATGCATTGGAAATGATTTTACTATGAAAATGCATTGGAAATGATTTTACTATGAAAATATACTGCACATGATTTTACAAAGAAAATGTATTGAAGATAATTTGACTATGAAAAGGCGTTAGTAATGATTTTAATATGAAAATGCACTCGAAATTATTTTACTATGAAAAAGCATTGGTAATTATTTTAGTATTAAAATTCATTGGAAATGATTCTATTATGAAAATGCATTGCAAATGATTTTACTATGCAAATTCATTGGAATTGATTTTATATTAATTTTTTTTTCAAATGATTTTACTATTAAAATGCACTGGGAATGATTTTAACATCAAAATGCATTGGAAATTACTAGGAAAATGCATTGAAAATGATTTTATTATGAAAATGCATTGCAAATGGTTTACTATAAAAATGCATTGGAAATGATTGTAGGTTTGTCGACTTTATAACATGATAACCCTTCTTAATGTCGACTTTTGTATGAGACACTCAGCAGAAAGGGTTAATCAGATTAACAATGTCTTCAATAAAGTCAATATCTGGTTAGATCTTTAATAAAAGACGAACCAGCTTGCAAAATCAAGTTCGTCTTTTGTCGCCTCTGAGGTAACAGGACAACAAAAACAAAAAAAAATCGGTATGATGATATGGTATAAATAAACAACTAATTATAGTCAACGTAAAGGCGTTAGTCAAGTAAATTTTAGATAAATGTTTTTTGTTTCTTTGTTTTTTTTACATTTATAAAATCAAGGCGTTGTTTGATGTAGAAGAAGCCATGAAAATAGACTCCGTATGTAAAACACAATCCTCTGCTTTGTTAGGAGTGAATTCTTTTCTACGTGTGTGTGTCGAGTCTTGAATTTTCCACTCATTAAGCCCTTTCCGATTGTGTTCACGAACCAATGTTTACATACATAAAATGGCGGAGATGTGAAAATATTTCTTTTCATCAATTAACGCGTTTTTCTTAATTGTCCAATTAAACTCTTTTAATGAATTTTGTACCTCAATAAATCTTGCCTTTAGCCTTCATAGCAAAATTGATTTACTTTTTTTTTTATTAAAACTAAATTATATGAACGATCTCATTAGACAATTCCAATGACACATTTTGTCTTCCCTTCAGTTATTATCGCTGATTTGATTTTAATACAATTAATTATTCGAGTCAAGTTTCTTCTTTTGAAGATGGAAGTCGGATATCACGACGCTAATATTTAATCATCTTTAAATAATTTCCTCCCAATCAAGGCAATACATCACTAAGACGTAAGGGATTACTGATGATCAAACATAATAAAGTGAAGGAAGCTGAGAAAACGTCACAGAGGAGAAAGGACATTAAAAAAAGGAAGAAGATCCAAGGAGGCAGAAGATGACGATTGACGTGGCATTTAAATTTTTGAAGATCGTAGTTGAGAGGAAAGCAAGAAGGAAAGTGAGAAAATGTTGCTGAGGAGAATGGACAATAAAAAAGAGGAGTTTTCAAGAAGATGGCGATTGAGATTGTATTTACATTTTTGTAGATTGTATTGTGTTATCCGGAAAGTACTTGCCGATTTTGAATCTTTCAGGTTCTAACACGTTAGAACCCGTCAAATTTATCAACAGAAATAAAATGCTTACATCTGCAATTAGAGTACACTTCAAACTATCCCTTGAGAAAAAAAAACTGTAAAAATACTTAATTCGTGTCAATTTGGCTTCCCTATGAAAATGAAACATTATGAGGTGCATTTTAGACACTTGGTGCTTTTCTTACCCGTAAAGGCAAAAATGTTTCGCAAGCAACAAGAAAAAAAGTGCTATATACGGTGAAGGTGCCTTATCTGATAAAACCATGCGAGAGTGTTTCGCTAAGTTTAGGGTTTGTGATTGAAGCTTTATTGAGGCAGAACGCTCAGGCAGACATCCCATTAGAGATGGCGACCAAACAAAGATATGGATTAAGAATAAACTGCATTCCACAATGCGGAAATGGGCAGAATCTATACATTTATCAAAACTCACCTTCCATGAGCACTTAGTGAAGCTTGGGTACTCAAATCGCTGCGATGTTTGGGTACCACATGATCTGAGTGAAAAGAATCTTTTGGATTGCATTACATTTGTGATTTGCTGTAAAAAGGCAATGAAAATGCACACTTTTGTAAGCAAATTGTTACGGGTGATGAGATCATTTACGACAATGCTCAGCGAAAAAGATCTTGGGGTGAGCGACATGGTCCACCTTTAGCCCCTTCAAAAGCAGGACTTCATCCTAAGAAAGTCATGTTGTGCATCCAGTGGGACTGGAATAGAATCATATACTATGAGCTTCTGCTAAGTAATTAGTGTTGTGAGACCGATACTTTTCTACATCATGGACTCTCCCAGTACTATATTATTATGTGAATGGTAGTATCATGGGAGTCGCACCAGTAATGGTGCTCTGCTGTCGAACTCTCTGTTTGGCAGAGAGGAACTCGGACGAGGCTTTGCTGCAGGGCAAAGTTTCGTCCGGGGAGGTAGACAGTTCCTAAACTCGTGTATACGGGTTGTAAATGGGCATATATTTGGCCGAGCCTACGGGCTCGGTAAGCCCACGTTAAACCAGCCTTGTGCCACATTCGAGCCGTGTGTGGGGGGGTTGTTAAATATCGTAGCACCAGTAATGCGCAGCCGCGTACGATACCAATATCGGGCACCACTGGATAGTAAGCTCTGCTTACTCTTACACTATTCTTTGTAACTTTTCTGTTTAATATATCTTTCTTACCTCTAACCCGTGTTCCGTGTTTTCCTTCCGTGGCCCCTACTTCGGGTCCACATCAATTAGTCAATTGATTCTGAAAAGTACTGCTTGCAACTGGATGAATTAAAGGTAGCAACTGAAGAAAAACGCCCAGAATTGGTAACCAGGAAACTGTTATTTTTCGTTAGTGCCAGACCTCACGTTTTTTTGGCAACCTGGCAAAAATTGTTGCAGCTTGGCGAGAATTATGTTACCCCACCCGCCATATTCACCAGACATTGCTCCTTCGGATTTTCATTTATTCAGGTCGTTGCAAAATAATCTCAAGGGTAAATATTTTAATTCTTTGGATGACATAAAAATCCATCTTAATTAGTTCTTTGTCGAGAAACCACCAAAATTCTGGAGAGATGGAATCTTTAATTATAAAGGAAAAAAGAAAAAAATGTTATGCAACAAAATCGTTCATATTTATTTTAATAAATATTTAATGGGATCATTTTGTTTTGTGTTTTGATTTCTCTTAAAAATAGGCATTAACTTTCTGGACAAACCGAAAGGAAAGTAAGAAGCTGGAAGAGGGCTCCATATACGAGATTTACGAGAGAAGGAAAAAACTTACTGATCTATACCTATGTACAAATCTATATACAAATACAATAAACCTAACTTATAATTTAATTTATATAAGAATAAATTTATAAATCTGAATACATAAACGGAAAATTCTGTCTATCCGTCCGTGTACCTGAAACCCCTCTGACTCGGGCTACACTTACTCTTCATATTACCGGACTCCTTATCATCGACTCTCAAAATGTTCATATCTACTCATTTTTTTTATCGAAGCATAAAGAAATCAATTTCTAAAGAAGTAGTGAATAGTTCATTTATTAATCCAACAGATTTTATTACACAAACGTTATTTTTTGTTGATACTCATATTGGAGTAGGTACGAATGCATATTGAAAGAGATATATGTGAAAACCTTGATGGCGTTTTCTCATACTGCTGGTTTAACCTAATATTAATATAAGATTCTAACGGTGGTAAAGTGGGGGATCAATTTTTTGTTATAATTAAGAAATAAACTGATCCCCCATAATTACTATATATTAATATACCAAATTGTAATATATATTTAAAGAGTCATACGGCAAACGTTGATGGAGTTTTTCTTTTACAGCTGGTTTAAATTAATATTCATATAAGATTCTAACAGTGATAAAGTGGGGGATCAATTTTCTGTTATTATTAAGGAATAAACTGATCCCCCATAATAACTACATATTAATATACCAATTGATAACCGTCCTGGGTATGACGATAAATTACATCCGCGTCCTGGGTAAGATGAAAAACTACATCCGCGTCCTGGGTAAGATCATAAACTACATCCGCGTCCTGGGTAAGATGATAAACTACATCCGCGTCCTGGGTAAGATGATAAACTACATCCGCGTCCTGGGTAAGACGATAAACTACGTCCAACAGCAAGGCCTCTGATCAGGAGGTTGTGAGGAGCACAATTATTAATTGTTGGTGTTCCCTGGCCCGGGGTGGTAGCACCTGTTAGGGTCCAAACTATGGGCAAATAGTTAACCCCCAACACTATGGATTTTAATACCATAAATATATTGTAAAAAAAAAATCACCAGTAATACATTATTATCAGAAATATATTTTAGTCAAAATATTTTTTACCAGCAATAGTTTAAAAAAAAATATCATCAGAAAAATAGATTTTTTGAAGGAAAAATATTATTAGCAATACATGTTTGAAAAAAATATATTACCACCAATAAAAATTCTGTCGGCATTAAATAACCCATTAAGGTTGATATGCCGTAAAAAAAACCAAACCAAACCAATTGATAAAATATATTTACAAAGTTACATACGAAATCGTTCATGGCGGTTTTATTTTACTTGTTTTTACATCTGGGCTAAACCAATATTGATATTGCTAGGCCAGCTGCTAAGAATTTCAGGAAATCTAAAAGAATTTCTGTAAATTTCAATATATAATATATTAAATCTATTGCAATATATAAGTCTACCTTTCGTCCTTGCTTGGACTATTCTTGCCACATTTGGTACGGTGCTCCTGCTATTTATCTTGAGCTCCTTGATCAAATCCAAAGAAGAAGCAGCAGAAGGGGGAAATTAGGACATGCATATTATGGGGACGTGTAAGATCAGATATCTGTTGACCCTGAATTACAGTTGTCAGTGAAGTATCCTCTCGGGGGTCTGATCCAGAAATCAACAGATCTGTGGAAGAAGCATTTCTGAGAAGGGTAAAAAAAAAAAACTCACGTGTATTATTGTTGTTTGTAATTTTTTGGTCTCTCCAATTTGATTTATCGCTCCCACACGAAAGTAAACCCAGACCTGAAGTGGAACACGTACATAGAATCCATAGCTGAAGATACGGGAAAAAATGTCGGTTCTCTGTACCGCTCCAGCAAGTTCCCGACTCCTCCTGCTATCCTTTTCATTTTGCAGAAATCAGATCAGGCCGAAAATGGAGTACGGGTGTCATATCGGGAGCTGCCGAGTACTCACTTTCCACATTCGAAAAGAGTCCAAAAGCGTCTCCGCGTCCTTGTAGGCGATGAATTATTCTCCACCCTGTAAACCCCTTTCTCACAGACGATGCGTTGCAAATCTCTCGCTGTTCTATCACTATTTTTATGGTGAGGGTTCAGATTAACTATACTCCTCAATTCCACCAGTCCTACTCTTAACGACCAAGAACCGCCACGCTGCCCACATTATAGCGAACTACCCTTATTCTCTGCGTATTCCTTTGGTGAGATGTAAGTTCCACTCGAACAGCTTCTTCCAACGAACCACTGCTTTGAGAAGCCTACTTAGAGATTGCCTCCCCGATCACGATAATCTTAATCTGTTCAAGTCTTGGGTTAACCGTTATCTTCTTACTCTGTAACTGTCTATCGCCAGTGGTCCTTGCGCCTTGTATAGAGTAAACATAACTGTAAAAAATACGAGTAAAGCGGAAACATACGTGAATTAGTCTATTGTTAGGAGAAGTCTCCAAAAATATTATCAATGACGATCCGAATCGTATCACAAGTAATTTCTTTTTAGACGTGTTTCCCGGATACTTGAAAGAAAATGGCAACATCTGCTGCTTTTGAAATCGTTGCGTCAATGCAGACGTCAGTTAATAAAAAAATACGATGCAGAAACTAAAATGCGTGCGGAACTTAGACAACCTACATGTTAACACAAAATGATCGTTGTTTTTTTGGCATTAGCTAGAATTAGGAGCGCTTTTGGTTCACTGTATCGTGTTATACAATCTTTTTCTCACCATAATCTATCTTGCGCATTTACAAGTTTACTATTCGTTCCTGCTTCTGCTATTTAGAGATTCTTGATTAAATCTTAAGAAGAATCTGCAATGTTATCGGTCCTGACCTGGCAGCTCAGCTTCAGTCATTTTTCTAGCGTTTTTCCCTGTGCCTTTCTATTTTCAAGGTAATTGTCATGATGAGCTTCCGACTTTGTTACTACGACTTCATGAATTTTAACAACGTAGTTTGGATGATTTGTTTAAAGGCATATCGACTCTTTTATGGGTCATGTAATGCCGGAATTTAATTTTCTTGAGGGATTTGAAGTAATAAAAATAAGATATATGTTATTCTGCTTTCACAATTGAGTACATGGTAGATGATACTCAGCTTTTGTCCATATACTTATACTAGAAGAGGTGATATGTCTGATTTATGTTGTAGTTTTGTTAAAGTTATATTTTGGAATTCAGTTGGATTTCTTTAAGAAATTGTAAGATATTCTATGGATTAATGCCATGGAAGAGTTGTTTGGTTGGTTGATTTTGTTCATCGACACATCAACCTCCATCGGCTACACAATGCCGAAATCCAAATATCTTATATGTAATTCCATGTCCTAGCTACAATAATGGTGTATTGTTTGTATAGCTGGTCACTCGTATTTGGGGATACACGTCTACTAGGGCGACTAGCCAATCCCTATTGCAGACGCTTACTCAGGCGTATTTGTGCTTATGCAACACCCACAGAGCCCACCTGTGGTTTATACTGCAACTATGCTGAGCAGACCTAATTAGAGTATCTGGAAAAAGAGCGTATTATCTAGCGTGATCAACAACTTGCACAAAGCCAGCACGCTAAAACCTTCAGCCATGATGACTTGTGGCTTCGACGGCAACAAAGGGTTCCGTCTACTCAATTTCACTCACAAGGCTTGTGTCAACCCGTGGTATGGTTTTTAGGCACTTCCCAAAGGTGACGTACGTTGGGATTGACCCCTTCAGTCCGATAACATCAGGAAGTCTCCTTCCTGACAAATCGACTCTGGTGAGATTCGAACCTGGGTCTCATGGTCAGAATGCGAACGTTCTAACCGCTGGTAATTTTACTGAAAATAATATTTTTATACTTCCATAGTACTTTGTTTTTGTTTGGAGGTTAACTATTTGCGCGTAGCTGGGACCCTAACAGGTGCAGGGACCTTGGGTCAGGGACATCATTCCTAGAGGCGGCGATATGTGTGTTTTATATTGTAGTTTTGTTGAAGTTATATTTTGAAATACAATTTGATTTCTTTAAGTAATTGTAGGACATTATATGAAGTTCCTTTGTATTAGTTGTTTCATTGATTTTGTTTAGCGGCATATCAACACCTCTATGGGTTATGTAATGCCGAAATCTAAATTTTTTGAGCGCATTTGTATGCCTTCAACTACAGATAAAATGTATTGTTGGTCATTTTGTTATAAAAAAGTATTGTTGGTAATTCTACTATAAAATATATTATTGGTCATTTTGCTATAAAATGTAAAGTTGATAATTCTACTATAAAATGTATTATTGGTCATTTTGCTATAAAATGTATTGTTGGTAATTCTACTAGATAAAAGCATTGTTGGAATTTTTTTTTATATAAAAGTATTACTGGTATTTTTAATATAAAATGTTTTTATACTTTAACAGTGTTTTGTTTGTGGGATGATATATTTGCTCTCAGTTGAGACCCCTAACAGGTGCTACCACTCCAGATTAGTGGACCCGGGAACAACAGCAATTAAGAGGTGCTTTCACGCTTATCAAAACCTCCCGATCAGAGGCCTTGTTACCAGATGTAGTTTATCGTCATACCCAGGTAAACAACGTAGTAGATTGATAACTAGGTCTCATCATTTTAGTGCTGAAATTGCTAGATGTAACTATACACTATTTACATTGTTCGACTGTTGTCCTCATCTTTATTGTCACATTCCCGACGTTTCTGCTGTTGTAAGCTCCGGCCTTCTTCAGGTGTAAATAGTTACAATACAACATCTGAGAAATATAGCCATATGTTAATCGTTAATTATATTCTAATACTTTCTTCCCTCTGATTTCACTTATGTGAAAATCTATTCTAGCGTCTTGCTTTCCTGTTAATTACGACATTCAAAAATTTTAATGCAATGTCAATCTTCATCTTCTGTCTTCTTAATTGTTGTTTCATATTGGTATTTCTCCTCAATAAGGTTTACACAGTTTCTTTCACTCACAGTAACCCAATTGCGTCTTAGTGACTTTATTGCCTTGCTTGGAGTGAAATGATTAAAATATTGATGCTCACAAGACATACTGAAGGTTAATTTGAGCGAATGGATGGCGGGGTAGGTTTTTTCGGAAAGATAGAAAACTACAAAGAACAGGAAATTGTGGAGAGCCGTGATCGCCAACGTCTTGAAGAGACACGGCACATAGAAGAAGAAAAAAGTAGAATATTTCTATGACGGTTCCTCTGAAATATCATCATCATTTATGTGTTCCCTCAGGACGAACATGGATCTCCACAACTTCCCGACTCTTGTAGTTTTAAGAAAATTGGATTCTTTACCATATCTGCTTCCTCATTCTTTCACCGAAATTCATGTGAAGTTGTTCGCTATTTGATTGTACTAATTCTTCCCTCAATAAGACTTGCGAGTATTAAATTTTCCAAGCTGTCCTTACAATGCATCCCAGGAATTTCAACCGTAACCAGACTTTGAATAGCACACATTTAAAGGATTAATTAGTGTGAAATATCGTTTGAATAAAGCCATCTCTCTTAAACCTCTTGATTCCTTGGGGTACATAGGGCCGCAACAACACCTCTTCAACGGACTCGGTTCCGGGTGATCGCCTTCAGCTCGGCCCGTATCGTGCCGGCTGCCTTCACCTCTGCGTCAACACTTCTACGCCAAGTCTTTATTGGTCGACCCACTTTTCGCTTCCCTTTTGGATTCCAGTCAAGGGCCTGCCTGGTGACACTAGAAGCAAGCTTGCGGAGTGTGCGTCCGATCCATTCTCATTTCTGTTTCTTGGTGTCAGTCTCAAGTGGGGCCTGTCCCACAGTTGGTATATTTAGCCCCCCCTCTCACGAGGGTTACATGTAGCACAAGACCGGGTTTAACGTGGGATCTCCGAGCCCGTAGGCTCGGCCAAAAATATTCCCTTTGAACCCGTATAAACGGGTTCAGCGTCGGTCTACCTCCCCGAAAGAGACTCTGCCCTTCGGCATAGCCTCGTCCGTGTTCCTCTCTGCTCAGAGGCAGAGAGTTCGATCTGCCAGCCGAAAAGATTTCGGCTGTCCCACAGTTGGTCGTTGGAGATGACTTTTGGCCACCTGATATTGGAGATAATCCTGAGACATCGGTTGGTAAATGTCTGAAATTTGTGGGCGTTGGGCTTGGTTACCCGCCAGGTTTCTGAGCTATAAAGTAGGACCGACTTGACGTTGGTGTTGAAGATCTGGTTCATGCTGTAAATTGAGAGGGCTGTTGATCTCCAGATCAGCCACAGAGTGTTGAAAACGTGTCAAGCTTTGTTGATTCGCCATGCTTCCATAAAACTGAATTTTTTTTACGCGATCAGTCGCGAATTTATTCTGAACACAAACAAATTTCGTGGGTTACATATATTCAGACCTGGTATAAGGAATGCTAATCTACTTAAATTCTCCTCCTACCCACTCGTCCCTCTTTTTTTTACCAACTGGCGAGTGGCGCCTATTGTCTTCTAATAAATCAAGTAGGCTTATGGCTACTGAATCCGCCGCTCTCTTTTGAACAGGTGTAGAGGTTTATTCCTTGTTTCCTGTTTAGGACTGGGTTTCCGGTTACTTCTGAAGGCTACTTCAATTCTATACTAATAACAGAACTCACAGCCATATCACGCTGAAGCAGTGGATCTCGTACGATCACTCAAGTTAAGCTACGTAGATCTTGGTCAGTACCTAGATCAGTGACCGGTTGGGAATACCAGGTGCTGTGAGCTCGGGTGTGCGGATGGTGTAATGGATAATGGCTAGGAATTGTTAACTGCAGAGCGAGTTCCATTTCCCTTTGGGCTTGTTATATTCACTTACGTGCAAATACTATAGGGGAAAGCATGAAGCCACATCTTATGCCCCAGCTATGGGTTAATTAGCAAGACTTGTGTTACTAAACCTTTATTATCTCCAAAAAATAAATAAATAAATTCGTTTTTTTAATCATTTCACCCCAAGAAAGCCACTAAGACGCAAGGGGCTGCTGAGTGTTAGAGAATATGAGAAAAACTACTATTAAGGAGAGAGGACAATAAAAGAACAAGAATTAAGAAGGCAGAAAGATAATGATTGACATTGCATTTACATTTTTGAAGATCAAAGGCAATACTGGGCAATACTGAGTGTTAGAAAATATGAGAGCGTCCTTGGTATGACGATAAACTACATCCGCGTCCTGGGTATGACGATAAACTACATCCGCGTCCTGGGTATGACGATAAACTACATCCGCGTCCTGGGTATGACGATAAACTACGTTCAGCCAAAAGGCCGTCGATCCGATCAATCGGCTGGTCATGTCATGCCCCATCACATCTAACCCATCCCAAAACAACTACAACTTACAATTAACTTTCCCACCCAAACCCTACACTAAATATACTAACACCTTACCCCTAAAATGTGATGGAAAGCGGTGGCTTAGTGTCAATCAGTAGAAAAAAATTTAAACAATGATGTTACCAGCTATACGTTTTTGAAACAATGATGTTGCCAGCTATACATTTTTGGAACAATGATGTTGCCAGCTATACGTTTTTGGTATATCTAGTAAATACTGGATCTGGCATTAAATAACGCATAGTGGTTGATATGCCATAAAACCCCAAACAAACAAACAAAGAATATGAGAAAAAAACTACTATTAAGGAGAGAGGACAATAAAAGAACAAGAATTAAGAAGGCAGAAGATACCGATTGACATTGCATTTACATTTTTGAAGAACAAAGGCAATAAAGCCACTAGGACGCAAGGGGGTTACTGAGTGTTATAGAATATGAGAAATACTATTCTTAATGAGAGAGGACAATAAAAGAAAACGAATTAAGAAGACAGAAAATAACGATTGACATTGCATTTAATTTTCATTAGATCAAAATTGACGGGGAAGCAAGAATCCAGAAGAGGATTCCACAAGCTAGACGTGCTAGGGAAGAAACTGTCAGCATAGAACTTACGGTTACATCCAGCCATTTCAACTGTAAAATAATGAGACCTAGCCGCCAATCTAGTACTACGCGTAAATTCATAAAGTCTAGGTAACATAAAGGAAAGTAAAATTTATTTTGATGATACAAAAATGTAGGACAAGCCCCCAAAATGGGGAAGGTTAGTCTTAAATCTGTCTTATCTTAAACTTAGCCAGAAATTACTGACCCAATCATTGCACAGTATTCCTTACACTAAAACAGCACATTCTTACTGTTAAGGGGTTTCCCCTTTTCACACAAATGGACTCAACCGAGGAATTCATATACTACTACCAGTGATTACCCGGACAGTCTGTAATCGATTAGTATGAGAACAGGGTAGCACAAGAGTCACTGTCACGAGCACCTAGACTCAGTAAGGAGTCATACCGCGATACTTCTATACCAATACTGTATATATATTATTGCTAGTAACCCGAATTCCTGGATCTACTAACCCGTATTCCCAGTTTGTATTATTACGATAATACATTTATTTTCCTTATCTATTCCTGGCGTTTGTTATTTATTGAAATCGGATTTCATCTCGGAATCCACAACACTTACTTATCCTTCTTACGACAGCCACCATAATACCTCAAGTCTCTATGAAGCCCGAACTGGTTCCCATATGCACTATTTGTTTGTTAGGGGTGGGGAATAAAAAATAAGACTAAAATAAAGTAACAACTAAAGCATAGAAGAAAGTAATATCTATTTTGAATAATAAAAAATATGGCACAAGGCCAATGTGAATGGGGGTGAGTGGTCTTCAGTCTGTCTAATAATTAAACTTAGCTAGTAACGATTACTGATCCGATTATACAACACAATTCGTTACACCAAAACAACACATTCTTACTTACCATTCTTACTGCAGTCACCATAATACCTCAAGTCTCTATGTGGTCCTAACTAGTTCACATATGCAAACTTTTTCGGTTGGGGAATAGAAATAACAAAAAAAAAATAACAACTATCTCGGAGAGGAAAGTTCATTACAATAATTACCTTGAAATCATTTATAGAAAAAACACAGAGAAGCTACGATTATCCCAAAGAAAAGGTTAACAAGCTCTCCAACAACTGAAAGATAGTACTGTCTTCCTCCTGGGTTATAAGCATTTGTGGCCGATTGCTTCAACTACATTGCACAATGATGTCCGAGAGCAACTTTATACTCCTATTTTCCACTACTGCAAGTTGATTTTAGCCAAACCATTTTTCTCCCACCTTCAATTTGTATTTACTACATAGCATCCAGTGTACAATACGTGTTAGATGGTAATATTTCCGTTTTTACCTTTATTTATTATTATTATTTTCTTTGATATCTGGCGTTTACACATTTCTTTCCGGTTCTCGCCCAGGGACCTAAGGTTAGAAATGGCATCATGACACTTTCCACTGCAAAGAAAAAAAAATTACATAGATAAAGCCCTTCGTAAAGTGTGGGCTGTACTTGTCAGAACAATTTTTTGTATCTCTTTGAGGCATGGACTTCCAGGGATCCCTTCAATCAGCCTACTGGAATCTTTTCCAACCAGTCCAAGGTCTCCAACTACAACAGGAATTGTTGATGTTCCCATGTGCCACATTTTTGATATTTCTATTTCAAGGTCCTTGTATTTTGACAGTTTTTCGAATATCTTCAAAGATACATTGCAGTCTGCAGAGACTGCCATATCAATAAGGTGGCACTTATTTTGTTTGTGGTCTTTAATAACAATGTCTGGGCGGTTGACTGATTGTTCTGTCAGTGTGTATTGTGTAGTCCCATAGAATTGTAACAGGTCCTATCTCTGTAACCGGGTCATGGTGGTGTTCGTACCAGTTTCTTTCAGTTTCCTTCCCGTAGGAGTTGCAAATTTTCCAGTGCAGATATTATTATTATTATTATTATTATTATTATTATTATTATTATTATTATTCCTTTGGTTACTGGTGTATACTCATTTATTTCCGCGTCCCAACAAGAGGCCTAAAGTCAGAAATGACATCATGGCATTTTCTACTGAGCAGTTTGAAAACAAATCACACGTATTTTACATAGATAGAGCCCTTCGTAAGATGTGGGCTGTACTTGTGAGTACAATTTTTTGTATTTCTTTAAGGCATGGGCTACCAGGGATTACTTCAATGAGTTTATTGGAATCTTTTCCAATCAGTCCGAGGGCTCTAACAACAACTGGAATTATTGATGTCCACATGTGCCACATTTTTGAGATTTCTATTTCAAGGTCCTTGTATTTTGATAGCTTTTTGAAGATCTTCAAAGATACATTGCAGTCTGTAGAGACTGCCATATCAATAAGGAGGCCCTTTTTATTTGCGGTCTCTAATGACGATGTCTGGGCGATTAGCTTTGATTGTTCTGTCTGTGTGTATTATGTAGTCCCATAAAATTGTTACAGGTCCTATCTCCGTAACCCGGTCTGGGTGGTATTCATACCAATTTCTTGTGTTTTCCTTTCCATAAATGTTGCAGATTTTCACTGCAGTTATTGGCCTACTCTGTGTTGCTGGGTTTTATATTCAGTGGGTGCCAGTATCGTGCAACCTGATTCAAGATGATCAATGGTTTCTGGATATTTATCACAGAATCTGCATTTTGGGCCAACACAATATTATTATTATTATTATTGTTCCTCTCTTCGTTAGTACGCACGACCATTATTATTAAACATATCTAGGAATCTGGTATAAACCTATAATAGAATTTAATCATAGTCAGTGTTATTTTTGCTGATTGACGAGAATAGAGAGTAACATCCATTCATCTATGTATTAAAACAAATGCATTGTCTTTACGTTTTTGCGAGAAAAAAAAAACATCAAAAAACAATGATGGAAAATATTCGATAGCTTATTTGCTAATATCCAGACAAACAATACTTTCACGAGAAATACAACGACTATAAATATTCCAGACTAGATATTTTTAGGAATGTCTTTCCTTGGCGGACATTACAATGAATATATGACCATTCTGCCGGATACTACGTGCAATGGGCCGCTCATATTTATAGGCAGGGAAAAATAAGACGAAAGGAAATCGTCTTTTTGTATTTATGTCCAGAAAACAGTAAATGTAATGCTATATATTCATTACAAATTCAATTTAGAAACATTGGGGTTAAAAGTCAACCGTATATTTAGTTATATCACGTAGAAAACCACGAACAGTCGGTTATATCAAGAGCTCTCTATCTATCTATCTATCTATCTATCTATCTATCTATCTAACAAGGCGAGAGATGAACAGTTGTAGACATACATGAGTAGATTAAGAATGGAAGTGAGACGGATATGAACTGACACACACACACACACACACACACACACACACATATATATATATATCGATAGATAAATAGATAACTAGATAGATAGATAGATATGAACAGACTTAGCATAGACAAATAGACAGCTTGATGTAAATATAATTTAGTTAGATAGATTAAAAGAATCTATTTCAGTTTGGTCACATCTATCAATCTCAGTATATTCATTTCTCTTTTATCTATCTATCTATCTATCTAACAAGGCGAGAGATGAACAGATCAGGAATGTAAGTGAGATAGATATGAATTAACACACACACACACACACACACACACACACATATATATATATATATATATATATATATATATATAGCTAGATAAATAGATAGATAGATATGAACAAAATGAGATAGATAGATAGATAGATATAAATAGACCTTACAGATAGCTTGATAGATGTATGCGTACTTTAGATAGATAGATTAAAAGAATCTATTTAACTCTGTTCATATCTATCTATCTATCTATCTATCTATCTATCTATCTATCTAAGTCTGTTCAAATATTTCCCGTGAGACAAAAACACAATATGAGAGAAACAGAATGAGAGATGAAGAGATATCGGAAGACATGAACAAACTAAGAAGGAAAGTGAGATAGATATAAACATAGATAGATAGATAGATAATGAACATACCTTAGATAGATAGATATATACATTGAATATATCCTAGTCTATTCATATCTATCTATCTATCTGAGAACACTCAGAATTTGCAGCCCTCAATATTTGCATGGAGAAATATATTGAAAATACTTTTAAGCTTCTTCATTATTCTAACTGCTATATCTTCAATACAAAAGAAAAGGTTCACAGAAAATTCCAAAATAGAAACACGGCCGCTCCTGGCAATGGCGACGAATCAAAGAATATATCCTAACAAGTAAGTCTCTTTTGAAAAGAATTTATCTAATCGCAACATAAAATTTGTTACAACTACGTCTACAAAATAAAAGACTTAGCCAATACAAAACGAAACAATTTTTCACATGAAAAATGCTATTCTGATCAAAAAAGAAAACAATTTACAAAGACGAAAATGTTTAGACAGTGACTTGATCATTACACTTATAACAAGTTATCATTCCTGGCAGATCTTCTATTATCACAGGATGGGATATCTAATAATAAAAGAGATGTAAATAAAACAAAACAAAAAAAAGAACAATTCAACAATACATTATACACCCAAAACCATAAAAAAAAATGAAAAAGAATTTCAAATTTGTAATACCCAGCATCCCTTGTTCGTGCGCATGTGTAGTCGCACCAACGTAAACAAATTCAGTCCGATAAAGTCCTAAAGAATGTACGCGTCAACAAAAACTTATCCCACCAAAACTGTTCTTAATATATCAAAATTTATATATCGTTATCACACACACACACACACACACACACACACACACACACACACACACATATATATATATATATATCCTCAGACCTATAGACCATCCTCAGGATATGGTTATTAGAAACATACTTAGGATAAGACGATATTCAAGTCAACATGAAAAGACGATAGACACAAGACTAATCAGAAACAGAACAACTGAAATTCTAAAGTCAGCGTTCCTTTTTTGGGGATTCGGTCAGGTTGGCGTCACGTTGGCGCCACGCTGGAGTTACGCGGTCTATTAGACCGAAACGTCTGACATCGACAGTAAAACAACATTAAAACAGTAAACTTGCATATTCGGATTTTGTTTTGTCTTTTCCATATTTTTCATCATACTGTCGGATCTACATCCACATAATTGCTTATATATATATATATATATATATATATATATATATATATATATATATATATATATATATTACAGCAAAAAAGTAAAAATTACCTCAACATAGATATAGTCTATTTCAAGCCGTTCTGTATTCGGCTATCATCAGTCTCTAAGTTTCTGTCTCAGAAAATTGTTTTACATTTATTTTCAATGTCAGTCCTATAAAAAAACAGAAACTCTGGTAGTTTCAGTTTTGTTTTGGACAATTCTCATTGGTCAGGCATGTATCACGTGCATTAAAACCGTAGATAATTCTATAACTATGTAAGAGTTTCTGCTTTTTTTGTCTGTTTTCTCTAATCTCTGCTGAAGCTTTAATAAAAGTGAAACATGTCAGATTAATATACGTCCCCTATTTGTTCTTTATTTTATTTATCCTTTCGGATTCAGAAATATATATATATATATATATATATATATATATATATATATCAGGAAATTTGAATGCCTTTTTTGATCGAGTGTAAAACTTCTTCTCAAAAATTCTTGAGGTTGAAAACTCAGAAGCTATCAAATAAAGAGGGTTTTTCATTTAGGCTTAATTCTTAATCTGTGATTTTTTAATATCAACCTTTTCCTTCTAGTAATGTGTTTTTGCGTTGATCCAAATTGAACATTTATATCGCTATACAAACGGATCTATTCACTTTGGCCTTTGGCAGACGACAGTGACGTGTAAAGATAGACATTATTTATCTGTGATTGAACTTAACAAATTTAAACAAGAAGCTCTAAACTCATCTACAATTTTGTATCTGTTTTTCATATTCGACACATTGCACCTGCCTAACTGTAGTTATTTCTCTCCTTATACCACCCACAACTGACAAGTCCTTGAATTACATTTTGCATCGTAAATTCGTCCCTACTTAATTAACTACCTGAAAAACGTGTATTTAGGCAATACATTTTCTCTTATGAAAGAATCTAATGACGGTTACGTTTTTTAATCAACTTTTCTTGTTTTTTTACCAAAGACTTTCTTGTTTTTTTTTTTTTAATCAAGTCACTCCAAAGAAGGCGATAATACCACTAAGACGCAAGGAGATGCTGGGAGTGAAAAAGAATGAGAAAACTTTTGAAGGAACCAGAAACCTAATCCTAAACAGGAAACAAGGTATGGATCACTAATCCTGTTTAAAGGACTGGGGAGGAGTGTGAACCTGGCGATAGATGAATCCATCTACTGTTACTAGAAAATAATTAAAAAAAGAGTTTAGGAAGAGACGTTAGGAGTATAGAGTTGAAGTACGTATTAGAAGGAACCGGAAACCCAATCCTAAACAGAAACAAGGAATAAACCTGTAATCCTGCTAAAAACCCTCTGGAGGAGTGTGAACCGAACGTGAGGCGAACCTATCTACTCTTATTTGATAGACATCTGTGTATGAATGTACCCTCACTTCCTTCCACTTTAGCTAAGGACTATTTTAGTATATCCGACCGTTCCATTAGACATCATCGTTCTTTGAAAAATATAAGTTACAAATTCATATTTATGCAGAAATTTCTGATATACACAATGAGAAAAGAAGGTTTGGAGAATTTGACCCTCACAGGACATACTGAAGGTAACAGGGACATATGGAAACAGCGAATAACCCACCTATCTCGTGTATATTGGTGTCAGATCAAAGAGTTGCAAGTATAGTAAGAAAGCAAATATTATTAAGAGTTACAAGGGACGGGTCGTTAAGGAGAGTCATGATTGCCTATGTCCTGAAGGGACATGGTATATAAAAGAGTTAAGATTCTGTCGTTAATGCAATATAATCTGACGTACACTTTGCAGTTAAGATTATAAACCTACGAGCACGTGAACGCAATTTTTGAAGCAACCCTTCTTTATGACCGACATTTTTCTTTTAATGTAGATAGCTACGATTAATTGTAATAATTTCTATTCATTTGCGGAATCTAAAACTGTAGTATTGTTTAATATCTGGTATAAATTATCAGGAGCATTATCGAGATGTTACGTGACAGTAAATTGACTTTCTCAAGATAGATGACAGGTAAATCATCAAGAAAGAGATGTGGTGGTAAGACCAATGGATATAACAGTTTTCTGCTTATAATAGGAAGCACAGCCTTCTAACGTATAAATTTGGTATATGACATTGTATTTTGTATAGTAGATTTTAGAAAAATTAATGTCAAAGTGGAAGGTTTGTTTTTCGTGTCATGTGTTTCGGCTTTTCAGACTTCATTGAACTAAAGTCATGATTACATTGGTGTAACTACACACGCGGAGTTCGAATGATCGTAACATTCTCTTGTGCGCAATCACCTTTGGGGAATGGTATGCGCCCATCTCTTCTCCTTCAGCTATGGTCTTAATAGCAGGACAGACTTGTTTGTATAGCCTTGATTCTAACACTTAGTCCCCAGCCCCTCAACCTCCGGCGTCTTCCTCTTTAGGTTGAGGTGTCCACTCGGTCCGAACCGAACTTAGGGGTAACTGGCCGTACGCTCCCTGAGTACCCGTAGATTATTTCGACCGGTCAACTGGTCAAGTCCCGCTCGCTGCCCACGCTGTGTTAGTTTTTAGATCCAGTAAGCGAGGTGTTGTCCATACGTTCACGGTCGACTGGGGATGTGGACACGGCTGTGAGAGTTGGCGCTAGGAAGATTAGATTGTGGCAAAATAAAACAAGAAATAATATCTGCAGAAGCCGGACAACAATGGGGGAAATATTGACGTCGTTTATATAAGAAAATAACATCAGAACAGAGGTTACAGGGACAATAAAGGCATTTAACATAAAGGAAATAAAGAAAAAGAAAAAGACAAGATGCATACAGCGAATTCCAAACAAAGAGAGGGTTTGTGTGTGATAAACGCGTATTGAATCTCCTGGGGTAGGTTTATGACTAATAGTCCAGTCTCATACAGACTTCTCAGAACAGGGGGCAGTCTTCTTTCTCCCCTCCAAAATTTTCCCGCAAATCTCTCGACTCACTGCGACGAGAGTCTCGCGACTTTCTCGACGACAGTCTCTTTCCCTCGACTTTTCCTTATTAGCAAAATCTCGAACTAATATAGAAAAAGGATCAGCTGATCACATCTGATCCTCGGCCCGGCACGCAGCTACCACGAGCCTCAACTAATCTTTCCAAAGTTCCAAAAACTATCCCTTGACATGTAAACCTATTCTCCAATTATTTACCTTATCTCAATCACGTGTTCTTCTCGCTTCACCCAAATTATACTTTGGGATATCTAAACATTGATTCAACTTTTTTAATCAAAACAAATACTGTTAAACAAAACCAAGTATCTCTCCCATCCCCATTGTTTACTTTGTGACCCAGGTTTAAAACACCGCCTCCTGTCCTGAGATCGTGTTTCTTATCGGTAAACAAACATCTTAACTCAAATTGTACTTTGATATATACACACTATTTCCATTTCTAGTCAATAAAAGTTATATTTGCGTGTGTGCATTCATGTGTGTGTGTGTGTGTGTGTGTGTGTGTGTGTGTATGTGTGTGTGTGTGTATGCCTCTCTCTGTTACAGGTTGGCAACCAGTCTATCCCACAAAGAAACGACAACCCTCCGCGGGAAAACCTGCCTAGTCAGTCATGAATCGAAAGAGACATGATCGCTCAAGCGTGTATCGTGTGATGGCACTTAACTGAGAGACTGAACTTCACATCCGCTTGAAGCGGAAGTGGAGTAGAAATTTTAATTTCGTTCAAATTTGTAGTTATATCATAAACAACACTTTCGTCCGATTACACAATTTTGGGCTGGAAATTTCAGAGATGAGGAATTTATTCTTACTATAGGCTGATTAATTGGGTCCAATGTTATAATCACAATGTCTGAAGTTTTGATACGAAAATTATCATTTTTATACACGGATTTACCCAGACTCGATCCTTTCGTCTTGATTTAGTTTTGAATTTCAGAAATTTGAAAATATCATTCAGTCAGTTATGTGACACGCTTAGGCGATCAGGTATCTTTCCATACATGACTGACGAGGCAGATTTTTCCCGCAGTAGGTTGCCATTTCTTTCTGCGGTAGAAGGCTATAAAACCCGGTCTGTTCTGTTATTTGCCCATAGCTCGGAGTTGGGGGGGGGGGAGAGGATTCATATATTTCCCAAGGGTATTAGCACGTAAATGAATGTAATGGATTCGACAGGAATTCGAACTCGGCTCTCCGATTCCTCAATCCGTACCTCCTCTTCAATTATTAATTAATACATAAAAGCCAATTCCTCTGCTTGTAGAACTAATGTTGCTTCTGATTTAACATATAACAATTTACATACTTTTACATAAAAAATTACGAAACATTGAAAAATTTAGCTTATTTTCATATTTATAAATAAAAAAAGCATAAATATGTAAAATATTATATCTTATTTTAATATTTCTAAATAAAGAAGTAGAAATCTACAGATAATTTTTGTATATTTTCATATTTCGAAATAAAAAAGAAAGTTGGCTCCCTCTGCCGGGCCAGGAAATTTTTCTCCCCGGAATCGATCCTCCAAATCTACAAATCAACCATTCGCCCTTGCATGGAGTATTGCTGCCATATATGGTCTGGAGCCACTTCTGTTTGCCTCGGGGTTCTTGATAAGATCCAGAAACGGATATGCAACGTAATTGGCCCTGATCTGTCATCTCGTCTGCAGTCGCTCTCTCACAGATGCGCCGTCGGCTCGCTCTGTCTTTTAGACAAATACTTTCACGGTAATTGCTCCGATGAGCCGCTATCGCTGGTTCCCAGGCTCCATGAATTCAAGCGTCATACGAGGCTGGCATCCCGTTCTCACCCTTTCACTGTTGAAACTGTTAAATGTAGCTGTCTCTTCTACTCCAATAGCTTCATGTCTCCCACCTCTCGCCTGTGGAACTCCCTTCCCTATTCCTGTTTCCCTGACAACTATAATCTCCAACTATTCAAATGTAACGTCAATCGACATCTCCAGTTGCCATGATCTATCCACTATTCTTCTCCACATCCTTTCCTCTAACACTCCTATCTGCCCTCGCTCCAAATCTTCTGTAACCCCTTGCCTTGATCTATCCACTATCCTTCTACACATCCTTTCCTCTAACACTCATATCTGCTCTCGCTCCAAACCTTCTGTAACCCCTTGCGCGCTAGTAGCTTCCAGCTTGCTTGGGGTGAAAAGAATAATGCGTAAGAAAATGTATCTTCTTTTAATATTTCTAAAGAAAAAGATTAAATTTGAAGTAAATTTAGCTTATTTTTAAATAAGAAAGGATTAATTTGAAGAAATTTAGCTTATTCTCATAAATTAGCATAAGTCTGAAACAAATGTAAATTATTCACATATTTCTAAATAGAAAAGCATAAATATAGCTTATTTTACGATTGAACTTACAGTGGAGTAATGGATAGCGGCTCGGATTGAGGAATCAGAGTGCCGAGTTCGAATTCCAGCCGAATCCATACAATTCACTTACGTACATTGGGGAAGGTATAAATCTTCATCTTCTCTCTCCAGTTATGGGTAAATAACTGGAGGGAAACCAGTTGGCATCGCGGAATGAAATGGCAACCTACTGCGGGAAAAAAATCTGCCTCGAAAGATACATGATCGCCTAAGCGTGTATCACGCATGGCACTGAACTGAATTCAAAAAAGAATAAATCTGAATAAAATGTAACTTTACATTGTTCGGACTGTTTTTTTAATCTTTATTGCCATATTTACGACGTTTCGAACGTTGTACGCTTCGGCCTACTTCAGTTGATGAACGTAATGCGTTACACATTTTTAATTCCACTTTAAAAGATTATTATATAATAATATTATATAATTATATAATATATATCCATATTGTTCCCGTATATAAAACTTATGCATCCTTTTCTTTTTTAAATAATGTTGTTAGTAACAATAATGTTGGATGTTTTAAAACTTTTAATGCATTATAGACGACAATTACTACCATGTCCTTTAATCTATCTAAAATGAACTTTTCTCGTATTTCATGGATTTGGAGCTTTCTTTTTAAAAATTTCACTCCAAGCAAAATAATAAAGCCACTGAAATGCAAGGGGCTACTGAATGTGAGAGAATATGAGAAAAAAACATTTTAAAGGGGAGAGAACAATAAAAGAACAGGAATCAAGGCGGCACAAGATAACGATGGACATTATATTTAAATGTTTGAAGATAAAAAAAAGAATGGAATATAAGCGAACAGAAAAGAGTTGTATAAGCGAAAGGTGAGAGAGAAGAAACTGTTAGCATAGAACTTACGGTTTCATCTAGCCATTTCAACTGTGAAATAATGAGACCGTGCAGCCAATCTAGTACTGCGCTTAAATTCATAAGTCTATGTGCTAAAGATGAAAGCTCACCAGAACAATTAACATGAATGTCTTTATAGAAATAGCACAGAGAATCTACGTTACGGTGGTGATAAAGTGACTAAACCCAAGATGCCAGGTCAGGTCCAATAACATTGCTGATTCTTCTTTAGATTTTAGTGAGAATCTCTAAATATATAGCTGGAACACAAGACGATATGTTGCAGCAACATTCAAAGCAAGGATGAATGGTTAAATATCTAAGATGGATTCCGGAGAGAAAGACCGTTTAGTACGATACAGGGAACCCATTTTCCTTGCAAATGACCTACACCCTTGTGCAAATTAATTGAAACAAAACGAATATTTTCGTTATTATTTACTTTTTTCGTATTTTTCCAATGAAACATGACCCAGTGCACATGTTAGTACTTCGCATGTCCATTCCACAAAGTCGTTTCTTACAGACTGACCACAGATTCTCGATTGGATTTAAATAAGGAGTTTCCGAGCCAGTCTATAGTACATTGATTTCCTTACAGGGTGTTCGTGCAGCGTTACAAGTTTTCATGCGCTTCCTTGGAGTAACGTCCATCGCAGACAATGGCCATAGGACAACTAATCGACAGTCGAGGCAATAATATCTGGGCGTGATAAAAATCTGATGCAATCACGGATAACGCAATATTTTTAAAACCCAAATGAATTTCATGACAAAATCCGAAAATAGATTCAGATTACCGCACACCACAGCAAATGAGATAATCTGAGGAAAAAAATAGAAATCGATTACACCCTGTCACCCCAGGGGGTCTAAAAGTGACCGTATGGCGAAAGAAAGGAAACTAAAGCGGTTGTTTCGAATAATTTGCAGAAAGATGTAACAATTTATTCAATTTAATCTTTCCACTTCATGTCGCCCGGGAAGGAACAACGAGTCACTCTTCTGGAGGTTAGCATAACCGATGCTGGTGGAAGTTGGAAAGCGGTCTCTCACGTGATTAATAGGAAGTAGTTTCGTTTTGGAGGCGTTGAAATTAACAAGCTATTCCTTGCCACGGTTAACAACAGACTATAAATCACTTTTTAGATCAGCTACCAATTTGAACTTAACGAACCGACCAGACTTATAAAAGTAGAAAATTTTTATATAAGATAGATAACAACAGGATAGTAAAGATGGTTACTTTTGCTTGACATCTTAAAACAAAGCGAAAAGATTAACCTACGAACTCTGTCCATATTCTTAAATAATCTCGCCAAATGTAAACTTATATGGAATACATACAATGACATCCACCTCGTTTAAACTATCATTTAACTTTTCAGTCAATGAATCTCGAATGTTTCCCGTATCACGAATCACAATCTCGTGTCCCGTAACCTAGTGGGTTCGTAGGGGCATAGCATGTACTTCAGCCGCAGAAGAAGTGGTGTGACTTGGGCAATACAGTATGACGGAGCCCAAACCTGAAACGGTTTATTTCGACATTATCGTTCATATTTAGATGACATCTTTATTGATAAATGTTGATGAATAGATGGTGTTCATAAATTATGCGTAAATCAAGATGGAGGCTTTTATTTATACATTTTTTTTCTTTTACAAATACACTGAAGGCATTTACGTGTGTTTACTAATTGACTATTTTCTTTTACCTTTTCCCGCTGGTAAAGAATTCAAATTAAATAAATGTCCTTGGTAATCAGCAGGAGAATCAGCGCATCCAATTAAGACAGAAGTTGACAAATGTTTTTTTCTCTCTTTTTCCTTCTTTCTCTCTCGTCCCTTCTCTCTGTTTCTACTTCTCTCTCTCTCTTTTTCTACTTATCTGTCTCATTTTCTTTTCCCTTCTTTTCTTATGCTCTCTTTTTCTCTTTTTTCTTTTTCTCTCCTTTTCTCGGTTTTCTCTTCTTCTTTCTCTCTCGCTCTTTTTTTCTTTCTCTCCCTCTCTTTTCATTCTCTTCTTTCTCTCTATTTATCCTTTTCTCAATTTTTCCCTTTTTCTTTCTCTCCCTCTCTCTTTCTGTCTCTCGCTCGCTCTCTTTTCTCTACTTCTCACACTTTTTTCTTTTCCGCTCTGTTTTCTGTTTCTTTGTCTATCTCTTTTTCTTACTCTTTCTTTCTTTCTTTCTTACTCTTTCTTTCTTACCCTTTCTTTCTTTCTCTTTCTTATTCTTTCTTTCTTACCCTTTCTTTCTTTCTCTTTCTTATTCTTTCTTTCTTTCTTACTTATTCTTTCTTACTCTTTCTTTTTTTACTCTTTCTTTCTTTCTTACTCTTTCTTTCTTTCTTTCTTACTTACTTACTCTTTCTTTATTTCTTATTCTTTCTTTCTTTCTTTCTTATTCTTTCTTACTCTTTCTTATTCTTTCTTTCTCTCTCTTGTGTCTCCTCCTCTATCGGTTTCATTTTAAGACGTAAGAAATTCTAAGTATATACAAACGTCAAAGGCCGGTTCGCCGTTCTTGGCTTCGTCAGCAAACAAAGGTGGTGCCTAATGAGATATCTTTTATAACCCGCTGTCTCTATGAACGCCCACGAAGACCTGAAGACGCAAAACAGCCTACGCGAAAAAGTCAAAGTCGAAATTACATTTTAGGAAATATCAACTAATATAAGGCTGGGGAGCCGCTCAATGTAGAGTATTATTTTATTACAAGCCTTAATATTAAATTGTCACACATGAAATGACGCATTGTTTTAGTTGGTTGTTTATCTGGTCGTGTGATGAAGTAACCTCCTTAGTATATATAAAAAAGATCTTGACTTATCGCTCACTATATTTTTTCAGATAATTTTTCTTTCAATATATTGTTACTCATATGATCAATAACAATGATTACAATGAAACAATGTCGAGTAAACTGTATTGTATGAGTACAAACTGGGAAAAAGAGCCATTTTTGCATCAAATCATTACTTGCGATGAGAAATGGAAACTCTTTGACAAGAGTAAAAGAGTAGGCCAGTGGTTAGTTGCACGTGAATCACTAAAACAATACCCAAAATCTCCATTGCACCCTAGATAGTTTATCGTTATTGTTTGGTGATCGTTCAAAGGGGTTATTCATTATTCATTCCTACCTCAAGGAAAACGATAACAGCAACCTCGTATTGTGGAGACATTGAGTGTATGCACGTAAAATTGAAAAAGAAACATTCTAGACTTGAGAATAGGGATGACCAAATTTTGCTGCACGGCCGCACGCTTCTCAATCAAGGGTTCAAAAGTTGCATAGCCTGAATTATGAAATTTTGCCCCATTCTCCATATTCACCTGAGATCTTTCATACTGATTATTACTTATTTAATCGTTTTGAGCTTTTCATACGCAATAAAACATTCTCCAATAAAGAAGAGGTAATCGAAGCATTTGAACTGTTTATCACATCAAAAGATGAAATATTTTTTAAAGATGAGATAAAAAATTTAGAGTTACGTTGAAGAACAGTCATTCATCAATATGGCTTCTATTTCAATTAAATAAATTAGTTATTTAACATTCCAGAAGCGTTTTATTCATTTCCTGTAAAGTGCGTCATGTCTGACAACCTAAGATTATTTTATCGCTTGTTTCCTGTTTAAGATAAGTCTTTCGGTTTCATCTTCGGACGCCTTCATGAAAGTAACTGCCTTAACGTTTTGATAATATGACTGATCTGTGGCTACGACTTTTCATTTTTAGAGTACCGTGTTGGCATTTTTTGTGCTATTGCATCCCGACTGGTATCAAGGATCCCGAAACCTTTGATAACAATTAGAGAATCTGTTCTGATCGACAGTCGTATAATATTGGGATCTTTGCAGTTGCACATTGATAGGTGATCCTGTAAGCACATCCTGCGGGCAACCCAGAGGTCACATTATTGTGGAGTCTTAGCCAAACTATTACCAGTTTGATTTTTATTAGGCGATGGAAAATGAGAATTATTGTCGCTTTTATAATCTTAAAATTTCCTATGACTATAAGAATAAAACATTCTCTAATAATTGAGAGGTACGTTGAAGAATAGTCATTCATCAACATGGCGTCTATTTCAACTAAATAAATTAGATATTTAATATTCGCAGAGGCGTTTTATTCATTTCCTCTAAAGTGGCATTTCATGTGTGACAACTTAACAGTTATATTATTACAAAAAATCCTGTTCTTACTAATTTTATGAAATTTCGAAAGTTGTTTTATTATGAATATCTGAAACTTTATTTTCTCTTTATTAAAAGTTTAAATAAATTTAATTTCTTCAAAATTTCCCGTAATAGATATTAAATAATTAATACTAGAATAATTAATAATTAATTAATTTAATTTTTAGAATTATTATATTATAATTATTATATTATATATATATTTTAAATTTTAATACATATATTTAATATATATACATATTTATTTATATATATTTAATGTATATATTTATATTTTAATATATATATTATATTATTATATATATTATAATTATTACATTAATTATGATAATTAATAATTAAACATAATTAATTAAATATTATTATTAAATAATCGTTTTGAGCTTTTCATACGCAATAAAACATTCCCCAATAATAAATTAATATTTATTATTTTATTTAAAATTTATTTTCTTTAATAAAAGTTTAATAAAATTTATTTTCTCTTTAATAAAAGTTGGTGGACGTTGGAGTGAAAATTTAGCAGTGGAAAGGGAATTTATTTGGTTTTGTTTACTGACCGCTAGTTTTTGTCTTTACATTAATACTTGCTTGACTGATTCGATTTTTAAAAAAATCCGTTTCATTTTTCTCCGTTCGTCCTGGGTATGACGATAAACTACATCCAGCAGCAATAATGGCGAGATGGGACGTTTTGAAGGGCAAGGACCACCTCGTAATTACTGTTGTTCCGAGATCCACCCTCATCCGATCTGATAGGACCAAGCTATTGACAAATAGTGAACCTCAAACTAAAATCAACAATACATTTTTGTAATGAAACTAGCAGCAAGACCAGGCGTTGCCCGTGCTTGATTAAAAAATCGTTCGACTCATACAGCAATCGCTATCACTTGACTTAAAATATTTTTGCCCTTCCTTGCCTTTAAAGGAATGTTCTTTGACGTGCTGATGTTGCTACATGCCTTACTTCTTGCCTATCTCACACTGCGAATTTTCTCTAAGCTCTATACTAAACATTAAATGTATTACGAAAAAAAGAACTAAACAAAATGAACACAAAACGATCAGCTTTAAAAAGGACTCGTAACTGGAAAAACCAATTGAAAAAAGAATGTTAACAACAAATACTTTTTCACATCCAACGCAGTTCTGCAGAATCAGAACTAAGGTCTGCTCAGTATAGTTGCAGTATAAACCACAGGTGGGCTCTGTGGGTGTTGCATAAACATAAATGCGCCTGAGTAAGCGTCTGCAATAGGGATTGGCTAGCCGCCCTAGTAGACGTATATCCCCAAATACGAGTGGCCAGCTATACAAACAATACATCATTATTGTAGTTAGGACATGGAATTACATATAAGATATTTGGATTTTGGCATTGTGTAGTTGATGGAGGTTGATGTGTCGATGAACAAAATCAACCAACCAAACAACTCTTCCATGACATTAATCCATAGAATATCTTACAATTTCTTAAAGAAATCCAACTGAATTCCAAAATATAACTTCAACAAAACTACAACATAAACCAGGCATATCCCCTCTTCTAGTAATTATGAGCATGTATATGCACAAAAGCTGAGTATCATCTACCATGTATCCAATTGTGAAGGTAGAATAACATTTATCATATTTTTCACAGGAAAATTAAATTTCGGTATTAAATGACCCATAAAGGGTTGATATGCCGCTAAAGAAAGAAATCAATCATTTTTCTCAGGCATTACCATTATTTGCAACTCCCTAAAATTTGTGCCCTGAATTTTTGGCACACGGAGTGACAACGATTTAAATAAAGCATTTAACTATTTTTTTAATCATTTCATCCCAAGCAAGGCGGAAATGCCACTAATACGCAAAAGTTTATATATAAATATAGGTGGGATTGAGGAAAGCATAAAAGATGAATGGGATTCGAAAAGATAGAATATGGTGTTGCCTTTAGATGTTTTAATATTGTAGTTATCAAGGAAGCAATGAAACAGAAGGGAGTTCCACAGGCGGGAAGTGCGGGAAAAGAAACTTTTGGAGTAGAAGTGTCGGTTGAATTTAACTATTTCAACAGTAAAAGGGTGGGACCTAAATGTCAATCTAGTAGCACGCTTAACTTCACGTAGTCGGTGCACTAGGGAAAAATCTTCAGAGAGGATTTCCATGGGAATATTTGTGGAAAAGACAGAGGGAAGCCACGTCACGTCGGTGAGAAAAGGAGCGAAGTCGAGATGCCAAGTCAGGATCGATTACATTGGATTTCTTTGGTTTTTATCAAGAATCTCAAGAAGAATAGCAGGAGCACCAAACCAGATATGGCAACAGTATGAAATGCATGGACGAATGGTAGTTTTGTAAATGTACAAGATGGATTCTGACGAGAAAAGATTTCTGGCCCGAGACAGTGACGCAAATTTCCTTGCAGTAGATGCAGCTATTCGATACAGTGTGTTGCTCTTAAGGAGTCTAGCATCAGCCATGCTGATGGCTGATAGGAAATTTTCTCTATGGTGGTTAAAGGAAAGCAGTTTCGTTTTGGAGGCATTAAAATTTACAAGCCATTTCTTGCCCCAGTTAACTACTGATCGACGCAGCGCAGGTTAAATTTGTCAGCTCTCCCGGATTTGCTATTGAGAAGACAGGAGTAAATTCTAGTGTCATTTGCATAAATGTCTAATTGGGAACTGATGACCCCAGGAAGATCATTGATGAAGATCAGAAACAACCTAGGAACCAGGATAAAGCCTAGGAGTTATCCGCGTTCATGGGAAAGGATCTGGAAGCGAGGCCATTAAAACGACCTTCATTTCACGATTTGATAGGGACGACCGGATTAAATCAAACAATCGTCCTGTAATACCGTAGAGCTTACGTAGAAAACCAGCGCGCCAAATCCTGTCAAACGCCTTCGAAATATTTAGAACCACAACTCGAGCTTCGCCGTTATTAGAAACAGCTTGATATACATATTCAGTAATAGTCGTTCGTATATCAGTGGTGGAGTTGATAAACACACATACAGTTGTGATAATTACAGTAGCCACGACTGAATTCAAATAAAACCTAAGAAAACAAACCAACTGATAATGTGAATAAGATATCTTTGCTCATTATTGTTCTAGATCCACTTTCAATAAGCAATTATATTCAACCTAATTACAATTAACAGTAGATAAAATATTTACTTATTGAATGACGTATAGGCGCAACCAATGCCTCACTAGTAACTCAAGCGAACACATGAACAATGTTTACCTATTGTCTCAAGTACAAATAGATTCAAGTAGACGCTATCAAAATTCTTGCTTACAGACTCAATTGTACACGCGGTAAATATTTATCTATATTTATTTTCAAGTATTATTTCAACATTAAATAAGCCAGCAAATTTTGATTTGACGTAAAATCCACCGAGTCAGCACAATAAATCGAGGAACTGTTATCTAAAAGTACAATAAATATAATTTTCAACTGATTTGTTTTGAGAAAAACCGGTCCTCTCTCAAAATTTAGCAAATAAGTTTAGCATATATGTAACAGAGAATCAGGTCAGCCCGATTAAAGACTCCAAGTTGGTTGTAAGCACCAAGAGTTGCGTCCCCTTCCACAATGGGCTGTTGAGAGAAGACCTTCTACTTAGAGTAGGTGGCGCATACTATTTGTATATGAGCGATAATGAGCAGGTATTAGCCAATAGTTAGCGTAGGTCTGGGACTGGGAGAATTATAAAGCATCAGTGTTTTTCCCAGTCGGAATAGATAAATTTATGAACGCTATATGTCACTGTCTTTTATCGAGTAGCGTGGAGATTTTTGCTTTTCGAAATCGTATTGGGATAGCGAAAGATGCCTTCCAAAACTTAAGCAAAGTATTAAGAAACAGGAACACTTCGATAAAACAAAGAAAATAATGCCGAACTGTAATACGATATCAGTCATCGTATATGGTGGCATATGCAAGACAATTTGAGACTTGATGCAAGAGACATGTGGTTGCACAGAAGGATGCTGAGGATACTTTGATCTGAAATGTGAGTAACTGTGAAGTTTTAAGGAAAATGGAAACAAAAAGGAAGCCTATACTTAGAATCAGAAAAACATAGATGAAATTTCTAAGACAACGAGGAAAGAATGTTTGGAGAATTTGATATCCACAGGATATATTGAAGGCAAGAGGGTCAGAAGGTAACGGCGAGAAACCTACCGAACGAGCTTGGGTAAATGAATGGCAAAACAGGGTGTAGGGGAGGCAGTGCAGTTTTGGAGAGTCATGATGAGACATGGTACATAGAAGAAGAAGAAGAAGAAGAAGAAGAAGAAGAAGAAGAAGAAGAAGAAGAAGAAGAAGAAGAAGGAGGAGGAGGAGGAGAAGAAGGAGAAGAAGAAGAAGGACGAGAAGAAGGAGAAGAAGAAGAAGAAGGAGGAGGAGGAGGAGGAGAAGAAGGAGAAGAAGAAGATAGAGAAGACGACGACGACAACGATGATGACAAAGAAGAAGAAGTAGACGAAGAAGATGAAGAAGACGAAAGACATGAAGATGATGATGAAGATACAGAAGAAAAATACGAAGTAGAAGATGACGAAGAGGACGACGACGACGAAGAAGAAGAAAGAGAAGACGACGACAACGATGATGAAAAAGGAGAAGAAGTAGACGAAGAAGATGAAGAAGACGAAGACGAAAGACACGAAGATGATGATGAAGATACAGAAGAAGAAAAATACGAAGTAGAAGATGACGAAGAGGAGGACGACGACGACGAAGAAGAAGTAAAAAGAAGAAGAAGTAGAAGAAGAAGAAAAGAAGAACAAGAAAAACAAGAAGTAGACAAAGAAGAAGAAAAAGAAGACGACGATGACGAAGAAGAAAACGAAGGAGAAGAAAAATCAAAATGAAAGAGACAAATAAAAAGATGAAGAAGAAAAAGAAGACGCTGATGACGAAGAAGACGACAACGAAAAGAAGAAGGGCAAAAATAAGACAACGACGAAGAAAAAGATGAAGAACAAGATGAAAAAGAACTTGAAGGATTGCATAGGGCTTATTTTGCAACAAGTGTCATCCCATCATCCCACAATATGGAAATTTTTAGACGCTCTTAAAAGAGAGAAGAGTACTTGCAAGAAATTCATATTGCAAAAGTAAGAGCAGGTTGCCATAATATCAAGAGCGCCATACAGCGACGTCAATGAAAACTTTCAAAATTAGTGACATCCTTTAACGAGTACTCTTCAGTATTTGACTATTTGCGTACAGTATCATAACTTTAAGGTTATCAAGATTTTTCATACTAAATTCTTTTATTAACGATATTTGAATTTGGAATAATTATCATTTGCATATGTCTTTTTTTTCCTTTTTACATTTTTACTGCAATAAAGAATTTTGCATCTCGATTAATTATCATTGTCCTTTCGATTAATTTCATTTAAACAATATACAGTTCGAATATTTGTTTTTGAACAATTATTTTCGAACAATGTTCACATAATCTAAAATCAAACTTTTAGTCTCTTGGAACCGATTTCTCGGTTATAAAATCGATCGTATTTGTTCGCGAAAAATAAGTTTTACAATTATTCCATAAACCTTTGACCAGTTTCATTCGGTCTTCGTTATAGAAGCTGAAATTCTCAAACCTTAATTAATTACTGATATTTTCGCATATTTATTCGAGTATACTCTATTGCAAAAAAAGGCTTAGCGATGTTTAAACACAAAAAAAAATACGAACTGAATTATTGTGAACATACATTTTTAGTAGCAGTACTAGTGCAGCTATCGTTCAGTGATTGGTTATTGTTGCTACTAGTAACTTACACGCATACATAAAACAACTTAAATACGTGACAGATATTCTCGCATGTAGACATTCTATTTTATTATCATACTAACGCAGTTGATTCAGTTGCATTGTAAAGAAAGACAAATAAAAGTATTTTGCATGAAGTTGTTTCCCAATGAATCTTTGTAATTCATTTTTTACAATTTGAAACAAAACTAATACTAAATAATAAAATGTATTTAAATTTGTAAAGGTATTTTAAATATCTCATTATTTCTTCATTTTACCTTCGCCTATTCTTACATGTGTGCAGCAAAAGTCAAAGGAAATAATAATAATAATAATAATAATAATAATAATAATAATAATAATAATAATAATAAAGAAAACACACTGAAAAATTGTGTTGAGTCCAAATGCAGATTCTATAATTAATATCCAGAAACAATGACCATCTTGTATCAGATTGCACGGTATTAACATAAACCGAATATAAAAATCGGCATGACAGGGTGGGTCAATATCTGAACTTGAGGGCTATCTTAAGTATTTTCCTGACTCCAAAAAGACCGTCCATCTCTTCCGACCGCCATTCATTACTTATTTCTGTAAAGTTGCCCAATGGTCTGTCCGTGCAGCGTTATATATTTTCACAGTATGTTTATTGAACATCTGTCTATATTTCTGAGATGAAGTATTGCAACTATTTACATTATTTACATTTTTGGGACTGTTGTCCCCATCTTGTCGTATGCACGACGTTTCGACCGTTGTACGCTCCGACCTTCTTCTGTATCTGTCTATATTTCTGAGATGAGGTATTGAAACTGTTTACACTATTTACATTGTTCGGACTGTTGTCCTCATCTTTATTGTCGTCATCGAGACGTTTCCGCTGTTGGACGCTCCGGTCTTCTTCAGGATCTTATGAGATGAGATATTGTAACTATTTACTCTATTTACATTGTTCTGACTGTTGTTTTCATCTTTATTGTCATATTCATGACGTTTCGGCCGTTGCACGCTCAGGCCTTCTTCAGGTGGTATACGTTGGGATTTCGAAACGAACACTTTATTTAGCTGACGTGAGTAGAAATGGTCAATGGGAAAGAAGGGTACCAGAGAATAACGACACTCAGACAACTGACTAGGTCTGTCTAATCCATGTGAAGGGATTATCGGAAAAATATAAAAGCTCTGTTGTCCATATAACATCAGAAGGACCTTCAGAAGTGGTTCAACACTACGCAGACAACTCTTCTGAGTAAGACCACCTACGGCGGAGGACATCATTAAGAACTGTCTGTACGCTATTGCATGCACCTGTGGCAAGAAATATGAAGGAAAAACCGGCTGTCCGCTTAAGACAAGAATTCAGGAACACCGTAAAGCCATAACACGAGGGGGAATAGAGAAATCAGGCATAGCTGACAATATATAGAGGGAAAACGAGATCACACTTTGTGGAATGAGGATGAAATAATAGACAGAGAACATCACTGGAAAATATGAAAACAAAAGGTATCAGCGCATATGCTAGGCCAAAAAATCTCCTAAGTCAGCCAAGCCTAGACATAAATACAATATGGGAACCAGTAATACAGAGAAATAGAGAAAAACACCAGTAACAAAAATTGTAATATGAGCTCTGGTTAAAAGGGTTTTACGAATCAATTAGGATTATAAGTCCCAAAAAGTCACTCACTGAATGGTCCAGTGGATAAAAGCGTTCGTTGAAGTATTTCAAAAAGTGACATGACTCAAAAGAGTTGTGAGTTCAATACATTGCCACAGCAGAGGTGAACAAAAACTTGGAGAGTTGAGTTAGTAAAGGGAAGTAACTGAAGCTGAAATATCCATAAATGGCATGGCATGTGGAACTAAAACAATCAAGGCATATGGACTAAATAAAGAGTCGGTTCGAAATTCCAACGTATATCACCTGAAGAAGACCGTAGCGTACAACCGCCGAAACTTTGACAATAAAAATGAGGAGAACAGTGTAAATAGTTAAAATACCTAATCTCAGAAATCTATACAAATGCTGAAGAAGGTCGGAGCGTACAACGGTCGAAACGTCGTGAATACGACAATAAAAATTTAAATAGTTACAATACCTCATTTCAAAAATATAGACAGATCCTGAAGAAGGCCGGAGAGTAAAACGGCTGAAACGTCGTGGATATGAGAATAAAGATGGGGGCAACAGTCCGAACACTCTATGTACGGTAAATCTGTTTGTTTGTTTGGGGTTTTATGGCATATCAACCACTATGGGTTATTTAATGCCAGATCCAGTATTTACTAGATATATCAAAAACGTATAGTTGGCAACATCATTGTTTCAAAAACGTATAGCTGGCAAAATCATTGTTTAAAAAAAAAACGTATAGCTGGCAACATCATCGTTTCAAAAACGTATAGCTGGCAACATCATCGTTTCAAAAACGTATAGCTGGCAACATCATCGTTTCAAAAAACGTATAGCTGGCAACATCATCGTTTCAAAAAACGTACAGCTGGCAACATCATTGTTTCCCATCACATTTTAGGGGTAAGGTGTTAGTATATTTAGTGTAGGGTTTGGGAGGGAAAGTTAATTGTAAGTTGTAGTTGTTTTGGGATGGGTTAGATGTGATGGGGCATGACATGACCAGCCAATTGATCGGATCGACGGCCTTTTGGTTGGACGTAGTTTATCGTCATACCCAGGACGCGGATGTAGTTTATCGTCATACCCAGGATGCGGACACACCTTGGTATTTCACTATTTTCCCATAGCTGGGACCCTAACAGGTGCTACCACCCCAGGTTCAGAGTGGACCTGGTAACACCAGCAATTAAGAGGTGGTTCCCGGCTCCTCAAAACCTCCTGATCAGAGGCCTTGCTGTTGGATGTAGTTTATCGTCTTACCCAGGACGCAGTAAATCTGTTTATTAAACTTCGTCATGTGGATTTTGAGACGTTGCTGACTTTCCGACATTCGTGCGAGTTACTTTGTTATTTGAAGAGGGGGTCTCTTCACTGGTTTCAAAAGATTTTGATCGAATTTCGTTTGATTCATCTTCATCAATAACAGAATCTGAATCAGTGTAGATATTTATGCTGTTACTCCATTCTCCCGTTACGCCTCGTAGAGATCATTATTTCCAATCTCATTTATTTTAGTTTGTCTCTCATCCTTTCTTATACGAGGGTCATTCAATAAATAAGTTGAATTTTTCGGTATAAGGACTTCTAATACAGATAGAAGCTTACTCTTTTCTATTTCTTTTTTGTTTTACTTCTTTTTCACATGGATTGTATAATTACTCTCCAATCTTAATAGAAGAATCGTGATGAAATCGATCATAAAAGAAATTGACACTATATATATATATATATATATATATATATATATATATATACCAGGTGTAACAGCAAAATTGTTCATTTGTTAAATTAATCTTTGAACCATTGTATCTTAGAAATGATTAAAGATATCTTACTGGAATTCTGCGAGATGTTTATAATACTATTGGTCTCTACTTTTAGCAATAAGTATGTATAATTCCTCTCCAAGGTTAGAAAAATCGTGATGAAATCGATCATAAACGAAAATGATATGTTCATCATTAATAAATCATAGCTAAGAATCAGAAGCTCATCAAGAATTGAAATGAAGTTCACACACACACACACACACACACACACACACACACATATATATATATATATATATATACGAGGGTCATTCAATAAATAAGGTGAATTTTTCGGTATAAGGACTTCTAATACAGATAGAAGCTTACTCTTTTCTATTTTTCTTTTTGTTTTACTTCTTTTTCACATGGATTTAATTTCTTTTGCAGATTAAACAAAAACTTTGGCAATTAACAAAGATGGCCGACCAAGAAGCATGCTCCAGGATTGAACAGCGGTCAGTTATCAAGTTTTTGGTTGCTGAAGGGTGCAAACCAGTTAAAATTCATAGGAGAATGTCAACTGTGTATGGTGCCACATGTTTCAGCAAAAAAATGTCTAAGAGTTTAAATTGTTTAAAGAAGGACGGAGCAGTGTTGAGGATGAAGACAGGCCTGGGAAGCCTACAGAAGTGAGGTCTCCTGAGGTGATCGAATCAGTCAATGACCTCATTCAATCTGACAGAAAGGTGACAGTAGATGACATTGCAAGGACTTTGAGCTTATCTGTTGGGACAAACGCAGGGGTCATCAGTCAGAAGGAGTCATCTTGCATCATGACAACGCAAGGCCTCACACAGCAGCCCAAACGGCGCAGACCATCAACGAGCTGGGCTGGGAACTGCTCCCTCATCTCCCTTACAGCCCAGGCCTTGCCCCTTCAGACTTTCACCTATTTGGTCCCTTGAAAGCGTTCACGAGAGGCACGAAGTTTAAAGGTGACGATGAAGTCAAAAGTGTTGTGAGCGACTGGCTGAGACATCAGTCCAAAGATTTTTATGCTGAGGGAATACGGAAGCTTGTGCACAGATGGGAAAAGTGTGTGACAATGCTGGGAGACTACGTTGAAAAAAGAAAGTAAGCTTCTATTTGTATTAGAAGTCCTTATACCGAAAGATTCACCTTATTTATTGAATGACCCTCGTATATTTCCACTCGTGCCTCGTGATCTATATTTCCGCATTTCGGAGCCTTTTAATTCGCATTGGCAAGACTATTTACGTTAAGATAGGGTTTTATTTCACTTGCTACCATACATCTCCATATTTGCTATGTCTGATCCGCCATTTTCTTTTTACGATTTTCAATTGCAGTGTAATTAGAATGTCTGAGGACCAACTTCTCGAGAGCTCCTCTCTGCGGCTGCTCGGTCTCACGCTGTCCGCTGATCTGGGATGGAACAAATACATCGAGTCAGTTGCATCATCCACCGCAAGAAAAGTTGGTTCCCTGTGCCGAGCCAGGAAATTCTTCTCCCCGGAATCGATCCTCCAAGTCTATAAATCGACCATTCGCCCTTGCATGGAGTATTGCTGCCATATATGGTCTGGGGCCCCTGCTGGTTGCCTAAGGGTTCTTGATAAGATCCAGAGACGGATATTCAATGTGATTGGCCCTGATCTGTCATCTCGTCTGCAGTCGCTCTCTCACAGACGCGATGTTGCATTGCTCTGCCTTTTCTACAAGTACTTCCACGGTAATTGCTCCGAGGAGTTGCTTTCGCTTGTCCCTAGGCCTCGTGAATTTAAACGTCCTACGAGGCTGGCATCCCGTTCCCACCCCTTCACCATGGAAACTGTTAGATGTAGACGTCTCTTCTACTCCAATAGCTTCATGTCTCGCACATCTCGCCTATGGAACTCCCTTCCCTATTACTGTTTCCCTGACAAATACAATCTCCAACGGTTTAAGTGTAGCGTCAATCGTCATCTCCAGTTGCCTTGATCTATCCACTTCCCTTCTCCACATCCTTTCATCTTTCATTCCTATCTGCTCTCGCTCCAAATCTTCTGTAACCCCCTTGCCTTGATCGACCCTCCGTCATTCTCTTTCTCCACATCCTCTCCTTTACCACTCCTATCTGCTCTTCCTCCATCCCTTCTGTAACCCCATGCGTGATAGTGGCCTTCAGCCTTGCTTGGAGTGATACGCTTAAAAAAAAGAGAAAAAAAAGATGATGTATTCTCTTGTTTATACTCGTCATCATTTCATTCAGTCCGATTTCCTTTCAATCATTTATTTATTTGGCGTTGTGTCACCCGGGCCAAAATTGGAAGTCATCTAGTTTTGGTGACCCCGTGCCTCATTGTTGGTGGAAAAGTTTGTGCCGGTGACAGATTTTATTGACTCCAGACAGGTTTCTCTCTGAACCACGCGGGCCTTGTTGACCTCGGCGACAAATGATCGGTATGAATTTTTAATTGTAAACATTGTCATTTTTGTGATTTGTCTATAATCGCCAAGAGCGAATTTTCTTCAAAATAACATCTCTAGGGCGACTGTCAGTCAAAACTAAAGAGCTCGTCCTTCCCATGAGACTAGACTATTCCTCTCCGGACGTCAGCCCAATATGTCTAGGCCACGGTGTTTATTATTATTTTTTTTGTACGTTATGTTTCCTGCTTTGTATCCTGTAGAAATTTTATGGTCCAGGTTCCTTGTACCTCGGTGATGGTCCAAGGTAGAACCAATGAAGAATAACTCGAACACAGGTATGGAATAACACAGATATATTACAAACAGAATATGTACAAAAGAAGTAGAAGTGTTAGTAATAACAATCAGGTTAGGTTAGAGAGAACTATGTTGTCTCGACCAGTATCACTATTCCAATGTCTTACAGTAATCGTCTGACGCGACTCTGTCTTTGACTGACTCACACGATGTTCAGCAACACGCCCACGTGTGTCGAATATGGCACAAGGCCGGTTTAATGTGGGCTCACCGAGCCCGTAGGCTCGGCCAAAAAATGTCCGTAGAACCCGTATAAACGGGATCGGGTTGGTCAACCGCCCCGAACGAGGCTCTGCCCTTCGGCGGAGCCTCGTCCGGGTTCCTCTCTGCCCAGAGGCAGAGAGTTCGACCGTCTAGCCGAGTCGTCCAAAAAGGACTGACTCACACGATGTTCATTAACACGCCCACGTGTGTCAAATGTGGCACAAGGCCGGTTTAAAAATTGCTCGTAGAACCCGTATAAACGGGATCGGGTTGGTCAAACTCCCCGAACGAGGCTCTACCCTTCGGCGGAGCCTCGTCCGGGTTCCTCCCTGCTCAGAGGCAGAGAGTTCCCCTCTGTCCCAGAGGCAAAGAGTTCCCCTCTGCCTCAGAGGCAGAGAGTTCGACCGAATAGCTGAGACGTCCAAAAAGGACTGAATCTCACACTATATTCATTAACACGCCCACGTGTGTCAAATGTGGCACAAGGCCGGTTTAATGTGGGTTTTCCGAGCCCGTAGGCTCGGGCAAAGATTGCCCGTAGAACCCGTATAAATGGGATCGGGGTGGTCAACCACCTCGGACGAGGCTCCGCCGAAGGGCAGAGCCTCGTCCGAGTTCCTCTCTGCCCAAAGGCAGAGAGTTCCCCTCTGCCTCAGAGGCAGAGAGTTCGACCGAATAGGTGAGACGTCCAAAAAGGACTGGATCTCACACGATGTTTAACCACACGCCCACGTGTGTCGAATGTGGCACAAGGCCGGTTTAATGTGGGCTCACCGAGCCCGTAGGCTCGGGCAAAAATTGCCCGTAGAACCCGTATAAACGGGATCGGGGTGGTCAACCACCCCGAACGAGGTTCTGCCCTTCGGCGGAACCTCGTCCGGTTTCCTCTCTGCCCAAAGGCAGAGAGTTCCCCTCTGCCTCAGAGGCAGAGAGTTCGACCTGCTAGGTGAGTCGTCCAAAAAACTGGGTCTCACACTGTATTTAGTGTCCTCCCCACGAGGAACAGATGTGGCACAAGGCCGGGTTTAAAGTGGGGTACCCGAGCCCGTAGGCTCGGCCAAAAAATAGCCCGTAGATCCCGTATAAACGGGATCGGGCCGGTCAACCTCCCCGAACGAGGCTCTGCCCTTCGGCGGAGCCTCGTCCGAGTTCCTCTCTGCCCAAAGGCAGAGAGTTCCCCTCTGCCTCAGAGGCAGAGAGTTCGACCTGCTAGGTGAGTCGTCCAAAAAACTGGGTCTCACACTACTGCTTCCTCTTGAGGCGCAGTATTTATGGGGTACGGAACAGTCTATTAATATTATGGGTAAGTTCCCATAACAAGAGCCGAGTCCAAACTATGGTCGTTAGGCCATATAGAAGAATTGTCATTTAATTGATTGCACTTTTATTAGTATATGGGATGATCCTAATAGGACAATCTTCTGGGCAACTTGTATGTTGATGTTACCTGGGACACTGTTAGTAAAATTGTCCATTCCTTTTCTTACGAGGCCCAGAGATCCGATTACTATTGGTACAGTCTCAGTCTTCATTCCCAACATCCTGTTAATCTCGATCTCCAGGTCCTTGTATTTTCATGGAGGATAGTTACATCGTTATTTTGGGTAATTGTGTCTGGTTGGTGGTCATACCACCTCTCAGTGGTTTCGATTTTGTGCTTCTTGCATATCTACTAGTGCCCATGTTTTGCTACAGTGTTTTGTCTGTGGATATATTCATTTTTTGCTAGTTCCGGACATCCTGAGATAATA